>CAUYQU010010389.1:0-26286 GCA_963574635.1 Cheracebus regulus | reverse complement strand
CATGTTGGCCAGGCTGGTCTTGAACTCCTGACCTCAGGTGATTTGCCCACTTTGGCCTCCCAAAGTGCTGGGATTACAGGCGTGAGCCACTGTTTTGCCTGGATTAAATTCACTTCTTCTTTTTTTTTTTTTTTTTTTTTTGAGATGAATTTTTGCTCTGTTACCCAGGCTGGAGTGCAGTGGTGCGATCTGGGCTCACTGCAAACTCTGCCTCCCAGGTTCAAGCGATTCTCCTACTTCAGCCTCCTGAGTAGCTGGGATTACAGGCATACGCCACCATGCCAGGCTGTTTGTATTTTTAGTAGAGACAGGGTTTCACCATGTTGGCCAGGCTGGTCTCGAACTCCTGACCTCAGGTGATCTTCCCACCTTGGCTTCCCAAAGTGCTGGGATTACAGGCATGAGCCACCATGCCTGACCCCATTCTTACATAATTGTTTAAGGGAGTACTCAATTCTATAGGACATGTTCACCACACTCTAATGTCCAGCAGGAACATTAGAAGCATTTGGTCACACACATCTTAGTCATGGTATGATGGTCAGGTATGCTGTAACAAGTGAATAAATTGCAAATGAAGATATCTGTGATTCTACTTTGAAACAACCATCTCATGGCCAGGTGCAGTGGCTCATGCCTGTAATCCCAGCACTTTGGGTGGCTGAGATGGGTGAATCGTTTGAGCCTTGGAGTTCCAGACCAGCCTGGGCAACATGGCGAAACCCTGTCTCTACTAAAAACACAAAAATTAGCCGGGCATGGTGGCGCATGTTTGTAATCCCAGCTACTCAGGAAGCTGAAGCATGAGAATTGTTTGAGGTGGAGGTTGCTGTGAGCTGATATCGCGTCACTGCAATACAGCCTGGGTGGCAGAGACTACGTCTCAAAAAAAAAAAAAAAAAAAATCTCCTGCTACTCCTCTTTCTTAAGTTTCTGTATTAAATTTAACTGGAAAGTATCTGGAGATTCCAAGATGAGGTGTTTTAACATTTAAAATAAATTATTTACTATTATTATTTTTCTTTTTAAGCTACCCTATTAATTGAAATTTATATTATTTAGCTATGTTAGAATTGTTCTCAATACTGTGCAACCAAAACAAATAAATAGACTCTTGAGGCTGAAGACTGCCAACTGTTATCCATAAATCCCAATTTTGCATGTGTATCAAAATAGCTTCATTTTACTTATTCCGTTTTTATCTACAGAGTAAATGTTATAAATCTGAAACTTTAACATACACTGAGCTAATGTCATTTTAATTATTTTACATTGAAGTTCATTCCATGAGAAATTTATGTATTTATGTATTATTTAGAGATGGAGTCCCACTTTGTATTCCAGGCTGGAGTGCAGTGGTGCAATCTCAGCTCACTGCAACCTCTGCCTCCTGGGTCCAGGTTCAAGCAATTCTCCTACCTCAGGCTCCCAAGTAGCTAAAATTACAGGCACAAGCCACCAGGCCCAGCTAATTTTTGTATTTTTTAGTAGAGACAGGTTTCACCATGTTGGCCAGTCTGATCTTGAACTCCTGACCTTGTGATCCACCCGCCTTGTCCTCCCAAAGTGTTGGGATTACAGGCGTGAGCCACTGCGCTGGCCCATTTTTTTTTTTTTTTGAGACAGTCTCACTGTGTTGCTTAGGCTGGAGTGCAGTGACACAATTTCGGCTCACTGCAACCTCTGCCTCCTGGGTTCAAGTGATTCTCATGCCTCAGCCTCCCGAGTAGCTGGGACTACAAGCACGTGCCACCACACCCAGCTAATTTTGCATATTTTTAGTAGAGACTGGGTTGGCCATGTTGGCTAGGCTGATCTCAAACTCCTTACCTCAGGTGATCTGCCCACAACGGCCTCCAAGTGTTGAAATTACAGACATGGCCACCGCGCCTGGCTGAGAATTTTATTTGACCAAATGATTCTGCTAATAAATGTTTCATTACCATTGGCCTACACCGTGCAAAAGGCCCAAGTATTAGATATCTAGTATGTCACAAAATTAGGCTGAAAAGTAATCAATTGTTTTCCTATAAGTTAAGGTGTTTCTATTTTAAGTTGGTAGGGTTAGGCCCAGTGGTGGCTCATGCCTGTAATCCTAGCACTTTGGGAGGCCAAGGCAGGCAGGTCATTTGAGGCCTGGAGCTCGAGACCAGCCTGGCCAACACAGTGAAACCCCATCTCTATTAAAAATACAAAAAACTAGTGGGACGTGGTGGCATGAGCCTGTAATCCCAGGTACTTGGCAGGCTGACGCAAGAGTATCACTTGAACCCAGGAGGCGAAGGTTGCAGTGAGCTGAGATGGCACCACTGCACTCTAGCCTGACAGTGAGGCTCTTATCTCAAAAGAAAAGAAAAAAATGTTGGTAGGGTTAAATTTACATCCCAAAATTTACTAGGATCTATAAAGATATACATTACTTAAGAAAAAATTTTTTGACACGGTCCCACTCTTGTCACCCAGGTTGGAGTGCAGTGGTATGATCTGTGCTCACTGCAACCTCTGCTTGTCAGGTTTAAGTGATTCTCCTGCCTCAGCCTCCCAAGTAGCTGGGATTACAGGTGCATGGCACCATACCTGGCTAATTTTTTTATTTTTGGTAGAGGTGGGGGTCTCACTGTGTTGCCCAGGCTAGTCTCAAACTCCTGAGCTCAACTGATTTGCCTGCCTCAGGCTCCCAAAGTGCTAGGATTACAGGCATGAGCCACCACACCTGGCCAGGACATGTATTACTGTTATTATAAGAATTCAAAACAGAACTTGCTATCCACTTTATTTTACAATGTGGCCACCTAAAAGTGTCCTTTGTGAGATTCGAAGAAAGTAGAAAGTCAGGATTCAGTCAAAAGATTAATCCGAGTTATTAGTATTTTGGAAAGAAATTCCTTTCTCAGGTCTTTATCATCCTATAATACAATCAACCCGAAAGGAATAGTGCCTGTGGATTTAGCAAGCTACTATAAAATTAGGGTTGATTTTTAGGGTATATTTCCATGTCTTAGGCAGTATTATGGCCTTAAGTTTTTCAGAGGGACTAAATGTAATCAGTATAAAACTATTTTGCAGGTTCTGAAGTAGTCACACCAACATAAAAAATTAATGTTTACTCTTTTTTTTTTTTTTTTGAGACAGAGTCTCACTCTGTCACCCAGGCTGGAGTGCAGTGGCGCGATCTCAGCTCCCTGCAATCTCCGCTTCGCAGGCTCGAGCGATTCTTGTGCCTCAGCCTCCGGAGTAGCTGAGATTACAGGTACCTGCCAACACGGCCGGCTAATTTTTGTACTTTTAGTAGCAACAGTTTCACCAGGTTGGCCAAGCCGGTCTCAAACTCCTGACCTCAGGGGATCTGCCTACTTTGGCCTCCCAGAATGCTGGAATTACAGGCGTGAGCCACCATGTCTGGCCAACATTCACTGTTAAGCCTTTATAAATTATTCCATTATAACAAATGCTCATCATAAGTAAACTGATCATAGTTTCAATCTATGTTGACTGTTTCATCACAGTAACATAAATGAAGTTTTTATTTTTCATAAATGAAATGTGATGATGATGTTAACAGTGGATTGGAAAATCTTCTGGAAGTTTTTGTGGTTTTTCTGACAGAGTCTGGAGAGCAGTTGCAGTGCCACCATCTCGGCTCATTGCAACCTCCGCTTCCCAGGTTCAAGTGATCCTCTCACCTCAGCCTGAGTAGCTGGGACTACAGGTACGTGCCACCACATCTGGCGAATTAAAACATTTTTTTTTTGTAGAGATGGGGGTCTCATCACATTGCCTAGGCTGGTCTCGAATTCCTGAGTTTAAGTGATCCATCTGCCTTGGCCTCCCAAAGTGTTGGGATTATAGGTGTGAGCCATCACGCCTTGTCTCTGAAAGTTTTTAATGCATTTTAAAAGTATGGTTGGGAGGCCAAGGCGGGTGGATGGATCACCTGAGGTCAGGAGTTCAAGACCAGCCTGGCCATCATGGTGAAACCCCATCTTAAAAAAAAAAAAAACTTCTCTTTACTGAGACTTTGTATTCCTTTGCTGTGGCTATTTTTTCATGTTTCAAGCATGTATTCATAATTGTTCATTTAAATATATATATATATATATATTTTTTTTTTGAGATGGAGTTTTACTCTTGTTACTCAGGCTGGAGTGCAATGGCACGATCTCAGCTCACTGCAACCTCTGCTTCCAGGGTTCAAGCAATTCTCCTGCCTCAGCCTCCCGAGTAGCTGGGACTACAGGCATGTGCCACCATGCCCAGCTAATTTTTGTATTTTTAGTAGAGATGGGGTTTCACCATGTTGACCAGGATGGTCTCAATCTCTTGACCTCGTGATTCACCTGCCTTGGACTCCCAAAGTGCTGGGATTATAGATGTGAGCCACCGTGCCCAGCCTCATTTAAATATTTTTATGATCGTTTCTTTAAAAGATTTTTCAGAGGATTTGTCATTTTGGTGTTGGCATTTCGTTCTGCTGGAGATCAGTTTTGTTTTGGTGGTGGTTTTTTTTTTTTTTTTTTTTTTTTTTTGGCACACAGACATTTTGAGTATTATAAGTCCCTGGATTATTAAGTCTTCTGTTTTACCTGTTTTTCTGTGAACTGCTCTAGCTGAGGAAGAGGCTATGCTGCCTCATTGATTCCCAGTGGGGGTAGAATTCTAGGTTCCTCACTCAGCCTCCATTGACATCTGAGTGTGTGGAGAGCTTCATTATTGCTGGTCAGAGGTCAGGTGGGAGTTCCAGTTCCCCACAGGCTTCCACTGATACCTCTCTGGCTGGGAGGGGTAGGAGTGCCTCATTTCTGTTCCAACTCTTCCCTACGTGACCTCCCCCAACACTAGAGTAGGTGAAGGATGACCTCCTTGCTGGTTGGCAGTGAAAGTCTTGACTTTCTGTAGGCCCCAGATACTGCACTAGTGGGCCGGAGGAGAGATGCTTCATTGCTTCACTAATGCTGGGTGGGGATGGAAGACCTGGCTCCCTCATGGTCCTTATACCATTCAGTAGGGCTGGACGTCTTAGTTCTCTACTCCCTCTAGGCCCTTTCTGACACCACCCTGGAGGGCCACTTGTAGTACTTCTTGATAGCCGGGTGGTGGTGGAAGTCTAGATTTCTCACTAGACTTGCTGGTATGGGTGGAGATGGGCCCATGCTGTGTTCTGGGTTGCTTGCCTGAAGTAGAGCAGTTTATCATTTAAAAGTTTTCTGTCTGGCTCGTTGCCACTTTCCTTGTCTTTCAGCTCTAAGACAAGGGACATATGGGGCAAAAGGAAATCTACTTGTTCTTGAGTCCTGAGGTTCCTAGCCCGTCTGCCTGCTTCTCTCTACCTTTCAGAGTTTTGTCTTGTTTTTTTAAAAATTATGCTAAAAGACACATAATGTATAGTTTACCATCTTAACTGTTTCTAAGTGTATAACTTAGTGGAATTAAATATATTCATAGTGTTGTGCAACCTGTAAAATTGAAACTCTATAACCATTAAACACTAACTCCCTGTTCTCTCTCCCCTTAGGCCCTGGCAACCACCATCCTGTGTTCTGTTACGTATGATTTTGACTACTCTAAGTCAGAGTTTTGAAAATATTTATTTAATATCTAGTGTTTTGGGGTGTACTTAGTGGGAAGAAGAGGGAAACATACATCTAGTCTGTTTTTGGAGGGGATTCTTTGCTGTCTGTTACTTAGGGAGGACTTTAACAAACTATTCTTGCTAATGGGTCTGGTCTTCCAGAGATAGTCACATTATAAAAGAAAATTATTTTTTCCTTAAGGAATGGCTTTTTATAATAGGAATTCAGGTGCTGGTAGGCTGGAGTATATGTTTTGGGAGTTGCATGACGGAAAAGTTAAACTTGAACTGAGCATCTCTTCTGGGTCTTGTGAAAGCCACATTTGGGCATTGGGCAGAATCAACCCCAGACTCCCAAAGGGAAAAGCTGCTTCAAGACCCTGGCCAGAAAGTGTTGCCGCCGAGCCTTTCTGTGACACTTGGCATGCTACCAGTGGAGAAAGCAGCGGGAAAGCCTTGGTTAAGTAAACATGATATTGTATACACAGTGTTCATATTTCATTGCAAGAGTTGAATGGTCTAAGTTAGCATAATCAGTTCCATGAATTTGGCATTGACAGTCAGGTATGACTAGTTGCACCTTTGAAACAAGACAGATAAGATGTTTCATGTTAGGAAAATAATAGCTGCCATTGATTGCGTGTCTATGCATGCTAGACACTGTGCAGTGTTTCACATGCAGTATTGCACTCTTATCTCGGAAAGAAACCAGGTACTGAAGTAGAGAATTCAGGTACTGGTGAGCTGGAGGGTATGTTTTGGGACCAGCATGATGGAGAAATTAATCTCTTGTGAAAGCCACAACTGAGAGGAGATTTTTTTAAAATCCCAGTGCCCAAGCTGCACCGAAGCCAATAAATTCAAGCCCCGGGTGAGACGTGGGCATCAGAAGCTTAAAACCATTTCCTGGAAGATTCTGATGTTCTGCTGGGTTTGAGAGCATAGTGGGAGAGTTGGAAGAAGTTGGTGAAAAGTCATGGTTAGATTCTCTAAGAGTCTTTTCTGGTTGCATTGGTGCCCCCCATGGAAGGGACATGGACATTGCCGTCTATTTGGGAAGCTTCTTTTGCAAAGCACCACCAAGAAAAAGACAAATGCCCCAGTGAAAAAGTGGGGGACAGGCTGGAGGGGATCATGAGAGGGTACCTAAAGCCCTTTGGGCTCCATAGTGCTTGCTCTGCTAAAGTGTGTGGTCAAGGCCAAGGAGAGAGGTACATTTGCTTATTTTGTTTTGTTTTATTTTTTGTTTTTTGCTTTTTTGTTTTTGAGATGGAGTCTCGCTTTGTTGCCTAGGGTGGAGTGCAATGGTGCGATCTTGGCTCATTGCAACCTCCACCTCCTGGGTTCAAGCAATTCTCCTGCCTCAGCCTCCTGAGTAGCTGGGACTACAGACGTGTACCACCACACCCTGCTAATTTTTTGTATTTTTAGTAGAGGTGGGTTTTCACCATGTTAGCCAGGATGATCTCAATCTCCTGACCTTGTGATCCACCTGCCTCAGCCTCCCAAAGTGCTGAGATTACAGACGTGAGCCACTGTGCCGGGCCTTGGTGGTTTCTTTATACTTTCTTTCTTTCTTTCTCTCTCTCTCTCTCTTTCTTTCTTTCTTTCTTTCTTTCTTTCTTTCTTTCTCTCTTTTGAGCCAAAAGGAATGTATGGGGCCAGGGGCAGTAGGAAGGCCACCCTGCTGATAAGCCCCTTGTGTTCCAGACTCACTCACCATCCTGCTCGAAGCCCCAGAAAGCAGCCTGTGGGAAGGGCAACAATGAAACTCCCTGGTTCTATGCCTCCAGCTGGTTTAGACTAAATGATCCTAAGTTATATTTGTTCCACTAAGTAAATCCAGGGTGTTTGCATATTCATTGCTTATCTGAAATTCAGGTGTAAAGGGCTGTCCTGTTTTTTATCTGGCAACCCAATGCCAACACCGTATTTTACAGGCAACTTCACATTCCTTCCACCGTGCAGGCATTTCTGGGCTTTCAGGGGTACCTGGGCTTGTCTCCTCCTGTGGCTGGGCTGTGACCTCTTGAGGCAGGCACTGCCCAGCCATTTACTTCCCTTCCTTCCTGCAAGCCCCAGGCCTGTTCTCTCCAGCACTGACTCAGAGCCAGCCACTCGGTTTTGCTTGCAGGACTTTGCTACACTTAGGGCAAATGGGTGGCCCAGGAGCTGCTCTTGTCCCGCAATGACCTCTTCTTCTTTAACATTCTCCAAGTGGCCCAAGGGTCACTCCAGTGACGTTAATAATTACCATTTGCAATTTATGACTGATCCATCAGGTCAAATGAGTTCTGGTTGAAGGTTATTTTTTTCCTCTAATGAAGTGTTGCCACTCTTTATCAATCAAGAATCCTTTGGGTATTGCACAAATAATACTAAGCGGAAAGTTTCTTTTTGTGTTATGTTTGGCCTCAGCTTGCTGTGGGGTGGGACTCCTTAACCCAGGTGACAGGGCAGCTGCCCAGGACATGATTCAAATATCAGCCTGGTGTGTGCACATGGAATGGGGGCTGGGGGCGCTGATCTAGGTTCTGCTCTTTCTCCTAGAGAGAGTAGGGAAACAGGGATACCAGCATTTACAGGATTCCAGATGCAAAAGCCTTTTTCTCGGCCATGTGCAGTGGCTCATGCCTGTAATCCAAGCACTTTGGGAGGCGGAGGCTGGCAGATAACCTGAGGTCAGGAGTTCGAGATCAGCCTGGCCAACATGGTGAAACCCTGTCTCTACTAAAAATACACAGATTAGCTGGGCGTGGTGGCACCTGCTTGTAATCATGGCTACTCAGGAGGCTGAGGCAGGAGAATCTCTTGAACCCGAAAGGCAGGCGTTGCAGTCAGCTAAGATCACACCACTGCACTCCAGCCTGGGCTATGACAGAGTAAGACTCAGTCTCAAAAAAAAAAAAAAAAAAAAAAACGCCTTTCTCTAGATCACAAACCCACTCCCAGAAGGGCTGTTTGACAGCAAATACCTTCAGCAGACTGCAAGCCTGGCGAGGAAACAGCGCACCTTTGGAATAAGGTGCGTCCTCTAGGTCTCTTGGCTATGGATTTATGTGCTATATGCACGTGTGTGCTTGAGGCGGGAAGCAAAGAACCTTTAGGAGCTCAAACATAAGCCCTTACTCTCTTGGCAGCCTACTCTGGGCCTCCTTTTTATTTTATTTTATTTTTATTTTTTGTGGAGCTTTGTCTCACTCTATTGCCCAGGCTGATCTTGAACTCCTGGCTCAAGCGATTGTTCCACTTTGGCCTCCCAAAGTGCTGGGAGCCACCAGGGCTAGCCTGGGCCTCTCGATTTTGAAGCTGAACTTCAGAGAGCTCAACTGATGCTTCCACCCATCTTATTGTTGGGGAAGAAATAGAAAGAGCAGGCATAATGGTTCCCACAGGCTGGCATTCAGTCTTGTTACTCTAACTCTGGTGGAGGAGTTGTCTCTGTCTCTCTCTCTCAGTACCTGGGATTATACAGCAGGCTGATGGCACACAGCATCCTAGGGTGGAATGCTGGGGTGGGATGGAACTGAACAGGGTTCACCAACCAGCACCCTCAGCCCCACAGGGCTGCCATCTGCCCTGCTTAGCCCTCTTCCCACAGCATGGAGGGACTCCAGGGCCAGGGGTGCTGCTTACTACCACACCGCACCCACTACCGTGGGACCTGCAATTTCAGTTGCTGCTGCTTTCTTTATTCACCTTGGACTGTGATCACCAGGCTTCAAGAAAATCAAAGGGAGTTCACATTAGGAAAGGCTTGTGGAGAGCATTTCTAGAGAGCTAGAGAGACGCCTTAGAGCTGAGAGCCCTTCGCATCCCAAGCCTGATGTATACTTTTTCCTCTCATTCATGGCTTGCAATTATATTGCTCTAGTATTGCCATTCCTCATGCATTGTTCATGACAGACGTCACTGATTAAACTCAGCCCTTATCCCCACAGGGCCCAGACCTGGCTTTAGAAATTCCTACTTTAGGTGGCCAGCAAGCCAGGGCTCTTATGCAAGCCAATAACAGCCATGTCAGCCAGTGTCTTTGGAGTGTGCTGGTGGACTCAGTGCCTGTCAGCTCCTACTGTGGAGATACTCTTGTCCTTACAGGAGTTCAAAGAAGTTATAGAGCTTTTCTGAGGTCATACCTTGAGGTGGTAAGGGACTGAGTGGGCCTCAGCCCTCTGACTGCACAGCTGCTAGCTAACCACTTTGCAGCACTGCCCACCAGCCCACCTGCCACTGCACACTGCTCTCGACAAGTGCTCAGCAAGGATTCATGGATTTCAGGGTAGGATGCACTAATTGATCACATGGAAACCAGCATTTTTTACTGGCATGCCCTAATCAACCAATTTTGAGTTGAAGAGACTAACTATTCACCAAGTCCCTAAATGTCTGAGCCACTCTGTGTGTCACAGGCATGCCGACAGCCCCTCCAAGTTCCCCCTCCAGCCACAGCAGTGTCCTTGCCTAGACCACCTCTCTTCCCTGCTCACCATTTAGGACCTGCTGTACCTCACACCCGTTTATTCTGTAAATGTTTGCTGCATGTGACTCCATGCCCCAGTCATCATGGTGGGTTCAGATGATGCCATCTCCAGCCGTCAAGGAAGTTACAGACTAAGTGTGTTCGGAAAAACAGGGCAAACTCACATGGAAAAATGGGCAGTATGTGAATAAACGTTCATTAATCATGTCCCTTGGGTATGTCCCATGCTGGGCACTGGAGAAAGATGATGGAGACAAATGTCTTGACTTAAAGAAGCTGACATTTGGGATCTGGTCAAGGGCTGCATGGTGATTGCAAACACATGGGTACAGGGCTGGGGGCTGCACCTCACAAGACCAGGACTGGACGGAGTGGTCCCTGGAGTCGGGAAATGCAGCTGCGGTAGCAGCTGGGCAGCTGCTCTTGAACCTGAGTGGGACGCTGGTGCTCCAAGGCGGCTTAGCAGCATTCGTTTACGTGACGTTAAACTTCCACTCCAGCTGCTTATCTAGTCTGCATGAGGAAGCAACCCTGGAAGAAGGTGGGAGGGATAAGGTGGAGATTTCTTGTGAATTACACCCAAATTACAACCAGAGGCACCCCACTTTTCCATGTGTTGTGTAGAAAGGACCACATTTGCATCAAGTCTTTGATGTGGGTAAGCCTTTCGGTCTGAACTCATGTGCAATCACTCCCCAAAAATAATTTTGAAAGTATTCTATTTCTGTGGGGAAAAACAGGGGGAAAAGATACATTATACAACCAAAGTAATTGAAACGATGAAAAATTTAGCAACTTAAAACATAATTTCTAATTCATCATTGCCCCAACCCTTGGGTCCAAAACCTTGGAATGGTTTTTGTTTTAGCTTTTTTTTCCTTCACGTCTTGAAAAATCAACCAGGGCCCCCACATAGGGCTGGTGAGGTTATGCACTGCACAGCTCTAGAGAACAGTACGTAGGAGGTGCTCAAAAGAGGTTTGTTGAATGAATGAGTAAAGGCATAGATCTGAGGAGGGATGGAGAAGGTGCCTGGGGCTGCCAGGGTCAGAGGTGGTGGGAAATTAGGGAGACAGGAAGTAGCCCAACCACTCATTCAACAAACCTATTTTGAGCACTTCCTACATACTGGCTGTAGTGTAGGTGGTAGGTATCATGATGTGAATGGCAATACCACCCCCCAAAATTGTGCAGTATGAACCTCACCAATCTTACCAACCATGTGGGGGTCCAGCCTCAGTCCCAACAGTTCGCAGGGGTTAGACTATGGAAGGTTTTTACTAACTCACAATAAAATGAGAAAATAATTAAAATAATAATTACTAACATTGAGTGCTTACTGTGATGCAGACATAGGAATAACTCCTTTATTCCCATCAGCAACCCTATGGGGCACCATGATTACCATCCCCACTTTTCCTATGAGCAAACTGAGCCTGAGCAGCCTCGAGCCACCAGCCGTCCACTCCTGAGAACGCTCCTTTGTGCCGGGATCGTGTCTTTCCTCAGTATTTGGTGTCATACTGACTTTCCTTTGTGAACACTGGCGGTAGTGAGGACGCTGTTGCTGTCAGCCCCTCTTATCAGTCTCCTGCATCCTTCCTACTCCTCGATGACTGTCCCCACAGTCAGGTCTTCACTGCCTTCCACTTCCTGCTCTTCTTCCTCCCACTCGGCCGGTGGTTGGTGCCAGAATGCCCTTCATCAAGCCCAGCTCTGATCCTCACCCTCCCTTGCTCAGAAGCCTTCCAGGAACTTCTCCTGCCTCTGCTGAGATTCAAGGCTTTCCACATTCAGCTTAATTTTGGTTTATCTCCCATTTTTGTTCTAGCAGAGTAGCTCCACTCTTCAGCTAAACTGCTGTTTCCAAACTGGTTGGGCTACTTTCTGTCTCTCCAGTTTCCCACCGTCTCTGACCCTGGCAGCCCCAGGCACCTTCTCCATCCCTCCTCAGATCCATGCCTTTACTCACTCATTCAGCAAACCTATTTTGAGCACCTCCTACATACTGGCTACAGTGTAGGTGGTAGGTATCATGGAGCTTTCAGTCCGGCAGTGGAGAAAGAACTAGATGAGTAATCATAAGTTGTATTAAAAAAAGAAAGGGTCCTAGCACCTAACCTGGGGGTGCTAACTGTAGGAGATTAGTCAGAGAAGGCCTCCCTGATGCTATGAGACAGTCTCCCTTCCCTACCTCCAGTTAGCCATGTCCATCTCCCCTTTAGCTCCCGGGACCCACTGTGGCTCTGTTCCTGAAACAAGTCCCCTTCTTTATCCCATCTCACTGTCATAGCAAATCTCAAACCCAGGAGATGCTATATAAATATTTGTTGGCAATCAAATCATTCTGTCAACTTCTGGCAAATTAAATTGTGCAGATCAGATATCTTTTAAATCATCCAGAGTGTTGAGTGATTTCAGGGTGGGTTTAGTGACTCTCTGACTTAAGTGATGTCACCTTAGCGGGTGGCCTTGCCTATACCAAATGAATACTTTGTTCACTGAACAGCTTGGCTCATGGGAAAGTGAAGATTATACTCCAAATTTTAATCAGAGGTTATCATCTTGCAGGGTTGGACTTACAAAGTAGCCTTTCATTTTATATTATATGTGCTTCAATAAATATTTGAATTTTTTCACAACAAATGTGTTAACTTTATAATTAAAAATTTTTAATATTCTTAAATAAATTTAAAAAATCAATGAAGATATTATCTACTTCTCCCACTTTCAAGTTTTGCCTTCTAAGAAACAGACCTATATTTAAAGGGGAGAAAAAAGTTATTTGGGTTAAACCCCTGACTCCTGAGTCATCTGTAGCTCACTGAATAGGAAGAACCACAGATGAGTTTGCCCATGCAGGTGGCAAAGGTGAATTGTCAAGGCTTCAAAGCCTACATGAGTAAGTAGAGCACCCTTGAGGGAGCTCTGTGGGCTTGAGATAAATAGCCAGAGGATTCATTGCTGCAGAAACCTTCCACACATCAGAGGAAGAGGAGCCCCTTCCTCCTATAGGAGGCCCACCCTTGTGAAGAAGGTTTGCCTGGCAAGTGGTCTGTGGGTGACTGGAGAGGCAATAGTCCCTTTCTGTTGTCATCCTGATCTTCACTCGCTGGCATAAGTGAACACTCCCATAACAGTACACTCATCTATCTGGACAGCTGGGCTCCAAGCCAGCCCACAGCTGACCCACATAGCCCTCCTGTAAAACACACAGAAGGCCTTACACTCCCACACTCATCAAGACCTCAGGATAAAGAAAAGTCTTTCTGCATCCTTGTAGGAAAATCTCTTCTCTTCCATCTGGCATTCATCCTGACTCACTAAGGAGGCAGTTCCCAAAGGCAACAGCCTTGAGAGTTGGCCCCCAACACCAAAGGGGCCTGAGAAGGAGCAGTTGCTGGGATGAGAAAAGGAGCTGCATGGCGAGGGCTCCCAGACAGACGTATGCCCTTCAGTTGAGGCATATGTGCTGTCCAGAGTGGCTTGGCAGAGAGGAAGCCAGAGGAAAAATTCCCAGATCCTCTCACTTCTGCCCCATGATTTCCTGCTTGTATGCCCCATTAGCCAATTAAATACTTAACTGAATACTTAAATTAAAAAAATTCCAGCCTGGGCACATAGCCAGACTCCCTCCTTACAAGAAAAAATGTTAAACTATCTGGATGTGGTGGCACGAGACTGCACTCTAACCTACTCGGGAGGCTAAGGTGGGAGGATCGCTTGAGCCTAGGTGATTGAGGTTGCAGTGAGTTATTGCCCCACTGCTCTCCAGTCTGGTGACAGAACAAGACCCTATCTCTTTAAAAAACAATTATTGGCTGTTCATCTGAAATTCAAGCTTACCTGGGCATCTTGTGTTACTTGCTAAATAGGGCACAACTCTGACAAAGAACACCCTACTCCCTGCACACACACACTCAGGAGCCCAGGAGGGCTTGATGTCCTAGGCATGGCAGGAACCCAGCCCTTGAGCAAGGATGGAGCACCTCTGTGTACCCCCAGTCCCTAACCTACAACATAGAATGCCGGGCATATATCTCACCTGCCTGTCTCACCTACTCCCTGACAAAGTATTTGAATAGATCACAGCCAGTGTAGAATCTGTGTCCAAAAATCTCACTCAGAAAGCCAAAAGTACAGCTATTATGAGGCTTCCCTCACTCAGAAACCTTCTAAAAGTACTTGTGGAAGAGATGAAATAAAAACACTTCCAGGTTTATTCCAGCAAGCAGGCATTTTCCTGGAAGCTTCAGTATTCTATAGCTGGTAACTTAAGCATACTTTTTTGTTGTTGTTAGGGCACAAAAACTGTAAACTCTTTGCAACCATGAGCAGTTGTTGTTTTTTTTTGGTTTTTTATTTTGTTTTGTTTTGAGTCAGGGTCTCGCTCCGTCACCCAGGCTGGAGTGTGATGGCACAGTCTTGGCTCAGCACAGCCTTGACCTCCTGGGCTTAAGCAATCCTCCTACCTCAGCCCCTCCCCAAGTAGCTGGGACCACAGGTACATGCCAACATGCCCGGCTACTTTTTGTTTTGTTTTGTTTTTGAACCTGAGCATCTTTTTCAAGACTATTAGCCAAATTTACAGCATCGTCTCTGACAGAGCAGACAGTAAGGAAAGTTATTTATTTATTTATTTATTTAGAGGCAGGGTCTTGCTGTCACCCAGGCTGGAGTGCAGTGGCACTACCTTGGCTCACCGTAACCTCCGCCTCCCGCCTCCCGAGTAGCTGGGATTATAGGCATGTATCACCATGCCTGGCTGATTTTTGTATTTTTAATAGAGACAGGTTATTGCCGTGTTGGCCAGGCTGGTCTCAAACTCCTGACCTCAGGTGATCTTCCCACCTCTGCCTCCCAAAGTGCCAAGATTACAGGTGTGAGCCACTGCACCCAGCCAAGAAGGGTGATCTTGAGCTCTGCTGTGTCATCACCTTCTTCTTATGCTGCTGAGTTGGGCATGAAGGACTTGCAATTAGTCAGTAATAAGAAAAATTTTATTTTTGGTAGGGGGAATTATATTTCTTCAGGACTCTTCTAGAAGTGAGTTTACAAATGAATGAACTGGTGAATAAGAATATGTCCAGATATGTGTGTTAATTCTGCTCATCTTTTCCTGGGGAACTGGGGACACTCCACTTCTCTCTCTTCATGGCCTAAGAAGTTGGGTACCTACTTGGAAAATTCTTATTTAAAAGGCTAAAAATTGGATGTTCTGTTTTACAGCTATCACTGAGGCAAGGGAAGAAGCCAAACGTTACCTGCCGTTCCCAGGGAGGCTGCAAGCCGACCACACACCCCTGTTACCCTTTCCTCATCCCAGTGGGTACCAGCCTGCCTTGATGTTTTCACCAACCCAGCCTGGAAGACCACAAACAGGAAATACCGCCATTCCCTGGGTGACCTCTGCTGAGTCAAAGCTTCTGCCGCCTCTTGCCTTCAAACACACAGTTGGACACGTAATACTTTCTGAACATAAATACGTCAAATTTAATTGTTCAATCAGTGTACCTAATATATACCAGGATACCCCAATTTCTTGGTGGAAAGATGGAAAAGAATTGCTTGGGGCACATTCTATTACACAGTTTTATCCAGATGATGAAGTTACTGCAATAATCGCTTCCTTCAGGTATGTGCTCTTTCTTCCTTTATTTTTTTAATTCTAATTTTAATTAATTAATTTTTTTATTGAAACAGAATCTCACTCTGTTGTCCAGGCTGGAGTGTGCTGGCGCGATCTCAGCTCATTGCGACCTCCGCCTCCTGAGTTCAAACAATTCTCCTGCCTCAGCCTCTGGTGTAACTGAGATTACAGGCACCCGCCACCAAGCCCGGCTAATTTTTTTTTTTTTTTAGTAGAGATGAGGTTTCACCATGATGGCTAGGCTGGCCTCAAACTCCCGACCTCAGGTGATCTGCTCACCTCGGCCTCCCAAAGTGCTAGGGTTAGAGGCGTGAGCTACCTCGCCAGGCCTCTTCCTTTCTTTTAAATGTCATTATGTTAAGGCTTCCTCTAAAGCAAAAGCCTTTTGTTTTCTGTTTAAGCAACTCACTGGTCCCTTTAGAGAGTTGAAGGATAGCCGACAGTGTGTGTTCAGTCTGAGCTTGGCAGTGTTGAAACTGTTGGTTAACACATACTCCAGGGCTGGGCCTGGGAGGGCACTTCCCACCTGACCTACATAGCGTATCAAGACCCAGGAGCTCTACCAGTGAGTGGAAACAGTGTTTCTTATCAGGTAGGAAGAGTCCTCAAAATCATTCTGGCCCTGCAGGGCTTTTTAAACAGTGCAATTGCTTGATCCAGAGAGTTCTGGGCTACAGTGGTGCTATGCCAATTGGGTTTCTGCATCAATATGCGGGACCCCCCACCCCTGCCACCAAGAGCAGGGGACCACCGTGTTGCCTAAGGAGGGGTGAACTGGCGCAAGTCCTAAATGGAGCAGGTCAAAACTTGCGCACTGATCAGTAGTGGGACTATATCTGTGATTAGCCACTGCATTCCAGCCTGGGCAACATAGTGAGACCCTGTCTCAAAAAAATAAATAAATAAAAACCAGTGCAGCTCTCTCGTCTCTTCAGTTACCCTGCTGCCCCTGCCTTCTACCTCTCCCCATCCCTTCCCAGTGCTGATGTAGCTCCCGTACACACTAGGGCAGGAAGAGATGAAGTCTATCTCCAGAAATCAGACAGGCCCTAAGCCTCGGACCATCATCTCAGGTTGTGTGTGACAGGGGCAAGCTAAGCCAGGACTTGTATCTGGAATACTCCATTCTCCCAGAGACCCAGCCATTATGTCTCAGAACGCTGCAGGCGGCAGGTAGATGCTTCTCTTTTTGCCACGTCTTTTGTATTCTCCACTCTTTCCTCTCAGCCAGAAGATGTTTTGCTTTTCTGTTTTTGTTTTTTGCATCAGGATTTTGTTGCATGCACAGTTTAGAATTGGGTTGACCTATGGTTGTTAAAAGCTCAAAGTGAGGTCAGAGCCACACAGCATGGAAGCGAGAACCTTTTCCCTGCAATTCCTCCACTTTGGAGTAGAGCTTTCTTTGATCTGTTACATTTTCACTTTCTCTGACATGATACTTGGCGCCGTCCCATACTGTGTCATACTTTTTGGTGAATCATTTTATGTTTTCTTTTCAGAAAACCACCTTGCAATTACCACGGACCTCACTACTCGGGTTAGTGTGCCAGCACTTCCACAAGATGTGCCCTTCTTTTTGCGTTTTTCCCCTCAGGTTGTAGGCTTTGTCAGTGGATGACCTCTTAGCCTCCAGGCAAAGAATGCAACTTCCATATTACTCTGGCTAAGTCTTGTCAGCCATTCTCAGCCAGTGGCTAAGACTGCTTAGGAGATTTGACTATTTTTTTTCTGCATCAACTATAAAAGGCAGATGTCTTACAATTATATAGACATAGCTTCTGATGAGAGAAGTAAAGCTTTCATTTAATAATAAGTTAATGAGGAGTAGTTTAAAGGGTTCAAGAACAGCAAGCTGGCACATTGGTCTCATCGGGTGTCACCTAGGAGGGGAGCACAGCCCTGCCCTGCTATCCTCTGGACTTGGCCAGTGTGTGACTCTGGGTGAGCTGCCTCATTTCCCCTGATCTTTTTTCCAAAGGAAGAGATGGGCTTGGACCATGTGACTGCTAGCTCCACTTCTGCTCTCAGATGTCATGAGCTGTTCAGACGACTTAAATTGTAGAGTTTAAAAATTTTGATTAGTCAGTTTCTTGTTTTGGACCCGTCCGTGTCTTTAGAATGCAGAAGATGACCTGGGTGTTGTTTTGAGAACTTTAGAACTTTGGAGTCGAATTTATTCTTTTGCATATGTTCAGCTTTATTATATATAAACTCATTCTAAAGGAAAAAAAAATCTTATTTGACCTCCATACTAGGCCTAAAAACAAATTTAGTGATCAGAATTTTTCCCAATAATGAGCACTTAGTTGAATTAGGACATACAGGATGATACCAAATTTGCCTATATATGATTCTTCAACTTTATTAAGGTAATATTCAGGGGCAGAGTAGCTGTAGAGTGATTCAGTGAAATAAATTATAGTTGTAAGAGTTAAAGAAAGAGGAAAGAAACACAAAATGTGGCTTAATGGTCAAAGACAGGTTTATTTTAGAGAAATAACCTGGGAGGGGCTTCTGGCCAATTTCAGTGAGGAGTGTTATCTTTTATAGACTAAGGGTATATATTAGTTTTAGGGTAAGGGGGCTTATCACAAGCTTGGAATGTTTCTGTGCTGGGGAGAAGCTTATGGCAGGGTTGGAATGTCTCTGGTTGGAAAGGAGGTTATCTTGGGGCTGACATCTCTCCCAGATGAAGGGGAGGTTATCTCAAGGCTAGCATGTCTCTGGTTAGGGAGGAGTTTGGAATGTTTTTGATTGGAGATGTTATCTGTGGCTTATGGTTATGCTGACCTTAGCCATTAGGCTGATGCCCTTTGGATTTAGGCAGTTTTTAATCAAGATGAACTTTAAAATGGGAATGCTTGTCCAAGATGGTGATACCCCTGCTCTGTCAGTAGTTACTTAATCAAGATGACAAATATTTGTATAATTTCTTGGCAAGAGAGGATGTTGTTGGAGACCCTAAACATGTGATGTTTTTTAGGTGAGGACACTAAAGGCCCCATGAGCAGGGTCACTAGGCAGTGAGCTAGTCTTATTTAAACAGCGAGCCTGGGGGGTAGGGGAGTGAAAAAAAAAGAAAAATAAACAGGGAGCCTGATTTGCATACCGGCAGTGTCCTCTCTTCTCACGTCTACTGGGCCCTAAGGAAATCCACTCTGGCTCCCACGAACAGTGAAGAATTAAAAAATAGTTTTAGGCTTTCAATATGTGTAATTTTATTAGAAATTTATTAGCCTGCAATTTTGTTGGAGTTGCCTTTAGCAACATTTGTATGGGCTGTGTTTACTCAAGGGAATGTGCAAATATAACCACTAAGGGAAGAGAATATAGATGTATATTCTAGAGAGAAAACACCTGATATTTTGAGTTTGGTCATGGGACCATTTTTTCTAAAAGATAGTAGGATCACACGTAGAAATTCCCATAAGAATAGGCAGAATTGGCCAGGTGCAGTGGCTCACGCCTGTAATCCCCACTTTGGGAGGCCAAGGCGGGTGGATCACAAGGTCAGGAGATTGAGACCATCTTGGCTAAAACAGTGAAATCCTGTCTCTACTAAAAATACAAAAAGAAAAAAAAATAGCCAGGAATGGTGGCACAAGCGTGTAATCCTAGCTACTTGGGAGGCTGAGACAAGAATCACTTGAACCCAGGAAGCAGAGGTTTCAGTGAGCCAAGATCATGCCATTGCACTCCAGTCTGGGTGACAGAGTAAGAATCCATTTAAAAAAAAAAAAAAAAGAATAAGCAGCATTTATGTGGATTTCTAAGGTGATGCGGTCTCTCTAGATTGAGGACCTCATACTTTGTATCGGCACTCATCCTTTAAATAGAGCACAATTGTGAGTTATTAGAGACTGACACTGTATTTATCTTTCTTAGTCTGACATTGGTTCCATGTTTTTTCTTCTTTGTTGTGCAAGCCTTTGTCTGGTACCTACCCCACACTTAAGCTCTCAAACTGCTCATTCTAAAGACAAGGTTGGCTGGGTGCAGTGGCTTATATCTGTAATCTCAGCACTTTGGGAGGCCACAGCAAGTGGTCACTTGAACTTAGGAGTTTTAGACCAGCCTTGCAACACAGCAAGACCCCCATATCTACAACAAATTTAAAAAATTAGCTGGGCATGGTGGCCCATGCCTGTAGTCCCAGCTACTTGGGAGGCTGAGGTGGGAGGATCACCGTAGCCTAGGAGGTCGAGGCTTCAGTGAGCTGTGATTGTACTATTGTACTTCAGCCTGTCTCAAAAAGAAGAAAAAAAAAAAGAAGATAAGAAAAACAAGGGTTGATCAAGCATCTGTCTTCGGTCCTAAAACAGCACTTGTCCTAGTTGAAGATGTGGTTTAGAGTATCTAATGCACCAGAGCTTTGGTTACTCCTCACCGTTGCTCTTATACCCTCTTTCCCACAGTGGCCCCTGCTGTCATACAGCTCTTTCCCTTCCAAAGGAAGAAAGGACTGTGATAAAGTCATTTACTCTAAGGAAAGCTGTAACATTCACTGGTGATGTCATTCTAGATACCAAGAAACAGAGATATTTTAAAAATCAATACACATAGGCAAGTACACACTAGTGATCAAAATGGCCATCCTTGCACATGAAGGTGTTTCCCAGCAATTGGTTATTTGTTGGCTGCATATTTAACTGAATGGATGGCTGAACACTGAGGTAAGTTGGGCAGACCTGGTCCTTGTCCTTCTGCTCATGGATGTGAACAGAATGGAGGGGAAGGGCCAAATCAAACATCAGCTGCAGCAGCGCTATGGTAGTGTTGCCTTCAGATATTAGATTTGTCCTTGAAGTGTTGTTTTAGGAAGGAGGAACTGGCATCAGGACTGGGGGAGGTATACTTCTGCCACTCAGGAGCAATCACATCTTGCAATCAAACCTCATTAACTGAAACTGGGAGAAGAAAGATGGAAAAAATAGGAGCTTATGGACATTTAAGTACAAATCCCATGTACTCTGGAAAGACTAAGGGAGATTTGGCATCATGCATGAGAGTGTCCCTGAAATATATTTCAAACTACTTGGTCTTAGCTCGCGTGTGTGTGTGTGTGTGTTTAAATTATTTTTATTTTTTATTTTTTGAGACAGAGTCTCACTCTGCTGCCAGGCTGGAGTGCAGTGGCGCAATCTCGGCTCACTGCAACCTCTGCCTCCCGGCTTCATGTGATCTCCTGCCTCAGCCTCCCGAGTAGCTGGGATTACAGGCGCACACCAGCATGCCCAGCTAATTTTTGTATTTTTAGTACAGATGGGTTTTCATCATGTTGACCAGAACGGTCTTGATCTCTTGACATCGTGATCCACCTGCCTCGGCCTCCCAAAGTGCTGGGATTACAGGTGTGAGCCACCGTGCCTGGCCTAAATTATTTTAATAGTAATATATGTATTTTGTCAAAAACTTGGAAAATAACAAACAAGTACAGAGAAAGAAACAATGGCTTATTATCACAACTCTGAGAAAAATTTTCCAATTATATATAAATAAATTCAATTTTCTTGAAATGAAATTAATCTTTTATTGCATAGATGACTACATATCCTGTTTCATTCACTTTATATTAGTAACATTTCTGTATATTATTAAAAGTCTTCAAAATATTTTAAGACTAGTATGTGCCACTGTAATCTGCTGTTGTGAAATGAAAGCAAATATCGAAGGATGCCAATGAAATTATAAAATTTAAAATTTTATAATTTAAATTTTTATAAATGAAAATTTTTTTTTAAATGCTGAGGTTGAGAAAGAAATAACTGATGTTCTGCTCCTAGCCCAGGTGCCCTCTTGAACTAGGCCTGTTCTATGCTAATAATCCCCCACTTTTTTCCTGTTTCACTTGGATGTCCGTCATTGTTGATGGAGTCAAGAGTCATCTCTCAGTAATAGGTTTAGAAAACACTCAGTGTCTGCTACAGGTTGAGATCCCTCGAGAGTGTTCACCCGGCCTCCTTTATGGGACTTGAGTCACTGGGCTGGACCTCCTCCTTGGTGCTATAGCCACTAACCTGCCTCAACTGTATCCAATATTAGCTCGAAACTAGCACAGCGTTCATCCAGGCTCCAGGACACTGCTTGGCCAAGATCTTTCACTGGAGTCTCCAAAGAAGGGTGTAATTTGGGGGATATATTATAATTAGATCTGATGTCTCCTATAGCAAGTAAACAGCCCTCTAGCTTGGGTGGAAATGTGCCCTGGTCAGGTGCAACACTCCAGAAGGGCAGCAGCCACCAGACCAGAAGACCAGGAAGCCCAACTCCCAAGCAAAACCACAAACTGATGGGAGACTTGTGGTGAGGGGAAAGTATTTGTTGTTTGTTTTCTGTTTAGTCTGGGGATTCCCACTGCTTTTTAAATTCTGGCATAGATCCCAGTGGCTAAAGCTGGAAAGTTTTTATCGTTTCATTAAATTTTCTTTGTAAAACTGTTAAGTTGAGGCCAGGCACAGTGGCTTACCCCTATAATCCCAGCACTTTGAGAGGCCAAGGAGGGAACATTGCTTGAGCCCAGGAGTTTGAAACCAGCCTGAGCAACACAGTAGGACCCCATTGCTACAAAAAAAAAAAAAAAAAAATTAGGCAGACATGGTAGTGCACACCTGCGGTCCCAGCTACTCAGGAGGCTGAGGCAGGAGAATCGCTTGGTCCAGGAGTTTGAAGCTGCAGTGAACCATGATCCACTCTGACCTGGCGACAAAACAGCACTGCCTCGAAAAAGAAAAAGAAAAAAAAGTGGGTAGTTTGGGTCCCCTGACACCTTGTGTCCTTTGGGACCCTGTCTCCATGTGAGCATTTGGCATAGTGGATGCTGTGTTTTTGGGGCTCCCGTGGGCTTTCTGTTCTGGGCTTTTTCCCTCCCATCCTGCCTTTCTTGGGGCTGATGGATGTCCATTGCCGGTTCTTTATTCTTCTGCTCTTGTTGGCAACGAATACGGAATCTAGAACATAAAAACCTAATTTTTTTAGCCATACTATCTCCTGGAAAAGCTGTAATTAATCACAGATGCCTGACACTTGCTGACTTTCGTCCTGTTCACAAGACCTCCTTTCAGCTCAAAATTCCTTGCCCTTGGGTTACCCTCTCAGCACCATGTGAATGGTGGCAGGTGAAAACAGAGTGCTTACAGTGGACCTATTTCTTAAACATTTTTTTGATATGGTAAAATATACATAACCTGAAATCCCCCATTTCAGCCCGTTTCAGTGGCATTCACATTTTTGTGCATCCATCTCCAGAACTTTTCGGTACATCCTAAACTCTGTACCATGAAACAATAATCCTCATTCCTCACTCTTCCCGCCCCGGTAACCACTATGCTACTTCATTTTTTCTTTTTATTTTATTTTATTTATTTATTTTTCTCAAGACAGGGTCTCACTCTGTTTCTCAGGCTGGAACGCAGTGGTGTGATCACAGCTTACTGTAGCCTGGACCTCCCAGGCTCAAGCGATCCTCCCACCTCAGCCTCCTCAGTAGCTGGACCACAGGCATGAGCCATTGCACCTAGGTGATATATATAAATATATATTTGTATTTGTAGAGACAGAGTTTCGCCATGTCGCCAGGCTGGTCTTGAATTCCGGGGCTCAGGCGATCTTTCTGCCTCAGCCTTTCACAGTCTACTTTCTTTCTCCGTGAGTTTGATTACTCCAGCTACCTAACATAGGTGACATCATACAATATTTGTCCTTTTCCGTATTTCTTTTTTAAAAGACTCTAGAGCGTAACTGCTACTTCCAAGTCATTTCTGAGCAGGCCAGACTAGTAGCGGTAAGGACCGAAGGTTAGATGCTGTGTGTGTATAAGATGTGCCTGGGCTAACCCAGCCTGTACTGCCCTGGGGTGATGGACTTCTGCAGCTTCGGGTCCTGCAGCTGTGGCCAGGTGGTTCCTGTCTAGACACCGAGGCTGAGTAGGTGCCATTTCTTTTGTCTTTTCTTGTTCAGATGTTTGTATTTGACCAAAATCCGATTGGTCAAATTTTCTTAAGCAGTGGTAAAACATTCCGACTATTCAAAAAGTCTTTTCTCTACTTCAGCCCCCAGCCCTCTCCCTGTGGGAAATGGAGGTTACCCATCTCTTGGGTATCTTTCCATAGATGTTCAATCTGTAGGTAATCCTGTGTGTGTTTGTATGTGTGTGCTAGTCTCCAGCATGGCGTGTTAATCTAATAGAGTGTTACTCATAGCTGTGGTTAAATCAATACCCAGGGTATTTTTTGTGGCTACGAAAATTCTGTTTTCAGCTGAATCATGTAATATGTTATAATTATATTTTACTTCTTGCCTTAGTTTGTTTTCTGTTGCTTATAAAAGGATACTTGAACCTGAGTAAATTATAAAGAAAAGAAATTTATTTCTCACAGTTAAGGAGGCTGGGCAATTCGAGATCAAGGACCCCCATCTGGTGATGATCTTCTTGCTGATGTGATTCTGCAGGGTCCTGAGGCAGCGCAGGGCATCATGTGGTGAGGAGGCCGAGCGTGCTCATGTGCTAGCTCAGGTCTCTCTTCTTAGAAAGCTGCCAGTTCCACTCCCATTAATCCTTTATTCTGTTACTAATCCATGAATGGAGGGCTGAGTCCTCATGACCCAATCACCTCTTACAGGCCTCACCTCTCCACACTGCCACATCGGGGATTAAGTTTTAATATAAGTTTTGAAGGGAATATTCAAGCAGTAGCACTTCATTCATTCATTTATTCATTTATTTATTTACTTGAGACAGGGTCTCGCTCTGTTTTCCAGGCTGGAGTGCAGTGTGCAATCATAGCTCATTGTACCCTCAAATTCTTGGGCTTAAACAGTCCTTCTACCTTAGCCTCCCAAGGAGCTGGGGCTACAGGCATGTGCCACCATGCCCACCTAATTTTTAATTGTTTCTTTTGCTAAGAGATGGGTTCTCGTTATGTTGCCCAGGCTGATCTCAAACTCCTGGCCTCAAGTGACTCTCTCACCTTAGCCTCCCAAAGTACTGGGATTGCAGGCATGAGCCACTGCTCCCAGCCCCAGAGCAATTCTTGAGTAGCTTTTTATCTTGAATTTAATAGTTTTCTAAGTATCAACCACTCATTCTTCTCTAAACTCAAAAGGAACGTATGCATCTCCTCCCACCATGAGAAAATTATCAGTACTGATATTTATTTATTTATTTATTTTGGAGATGCCTGTCCTGACTCCCTCCCTTCTGCTTCTGTCTGATCAGGTTACCCTTTGGGTCTGGGGTCCAGCTGTCTTTACTACTATTCTGAGGTCCCCCTATTCCTCCTGTGATCCAGCTACTGTTTACTGGAGCCCAGGTCCTCTTTCTTGGCTTTTCCTTTTTTTTTTCTAATTTCTAAAACTTCAATAAAGAAAAAAGTAATGGTGGTAAATCTCTAGAACATATATAATTTTCTGGGATCCCTCCCCCAAGAATGTGACATATTGATTTCTAAACATGCCAGAAGTCTACATGGTTCCCAATTGTACTAAATAGGTGAGAAGCTGAAATCCTAAAGTGTTCATCTTCCAGCTTTTCCCAGTCTGTGCTCTGTCCTTGGATCAGCAATAATTGTCTGAACAGCTACTATGGCTTCATTAATTTTTATCTCTAGCTCTCGGAGCTCTTCTGTATGCAGCAATCACAGAATTTGAGCAGCTTCATTAAGAACTGCATCTCCTTTGTCAAAACCAAAAACTATGTTTGTCTAAAACAACAGGCAAGCCTTCTTTTGTTTGATTTGCCTTAGCAACTGCATTCTGTGTCAGGCACTCCTGAACCAAAATTCGAATTGCCTTAAGCATTACCAAGTAATCATCATGACATTGAATCTGAAGCAGGTTAGCCAAAGCCATCATACCAGTTTTAAAATCAGAATTATTTACATCCAAATTTATCAATGGTTCTGCATTTTTAGTTGCATTGTCAGCAGTTTTTGCATTATCAGATACTAATTCCTTGTATTTTTCAGTGTTATCTCCATATTCAAGTGTAACAAGTAAACCAAGAAGCCAGTCAATAACTTCTCATCAATCTTGAATAAAGGATAGTTAACATCTCTGAGATACTTTTCAAAGAATTTGAGCCAGTCACTGGTATTGAATTTTCTTAAATTACCTGTCTTCAATCTTGTAGTGTCTAATTTTCTGGTCTTGAAGCCAAAAAAAATGAAATTTCTAAATTCTGTTTCATCTTTACTGTTGAAGCCGGCCGGGTTGTGGTAATTGAGAGCCGTCAGCTTGCATCAGAACATGGTCCCCACTTCTCGCTCTCCTTGGCTTTTACTATTTTACCTTGGCAAGGAGACCATCCTTTGCTAACTTCCTGGGACTTGCATGCGTGAAAATGCCATTCTTTTTCCTACCTTCACCTTGAGGTAGTTTGGCTGGATACAGAGTTCGAAAGAAAAATATTTTTTGTTTTATTTTTTATTTATTTATTTTTTTAGAAAAAGAGAGAAAAGGAGAAAGAAACAGCAAAAGAAAGAAAAAAAAGAATGAAAGAGAGAAAGAAAGAGGAAGAGAAAGAGGGAGAGAGAATGGGATTCTTGTTTTATTGCCCAGGCTAGAATGCAGTCTAAAAATGGGTATTAAAAA
>CAUYQU010010388.1:0-29957 GCA_963574635.1 Cheracebus regulus | reverse complement strand
CCTAAAAACTTATCAAAAAGTAAAGAATATTACAACAATGAAGAATTTACATCAACTAACGGGCAAACAGCTAGTTAGACTTAAATAACAGTATTAAATTCACATATATCAATATTAAGCCTAAACTTAAGGGGATTAAATGCCCCAATCAAAACACACAGTTAGACAAACTGAATAAAAAGTTAAAACCCATCAGTACACTGTATTCAGACCTTTCTTATAGGCAAGGACACACAAAGACATAACATAAAGGGATGGAGGTTGATCTACGAACCTAATGGAGAGCAAAAAGAAAAAACAAAAAACCGGATTTGAACTCAGACCTGGAACAAGCAAATTTAATAAATATTTACAGAATCTACAACCCCATATCCACAAAACATATTTTTTCCATATTATATCACACCTATTCTAAAAGTGATAATATAATAAGAAATAAATCACTTTTTAGTAATTGCATAAGCATTTCACAGATTTAAATCAAATCCTGAGCAATAGAGCAAAATTCTCGTTCTCTCTCCCTCTTTCTCTTTTTTCTCTCTTATTCTACTTCTTTCTTTCTCTTAAAAAAAAACTTCCCCTCTCTCTTTCTCTTTCTTTCTCTCTTTTATTCTTCAAAAAAAAAGAGAAAGAGAAAAAAAAAGAATTTTGGGAAAACGTTAAAGGATTTTGGTCATGAACTTGAAATAATTAAAATTAGCTGCTCCCAGGCTGAAGCACAATGGTTTATGCCTATAACCTCAGCATTTTGGGTGGCGAAGGCAAGAGGATCTTGTGAGCCCAGGAGTTTGAGACTAGCTGAGGCACCACAGGGACACCTTGTCTTTATTAAAAATTAACAAAATATTAACTGGGAGTGCTGACATGCAGCTATAATCCCAGCTACTCTGGAGGCTGAGGTGGAAGAACCACTTGAGCCCAAGAGTTCCAGGCTGCAGTGAGCTGTGATCATGCCACTGCACTCCAGCCTGGGCAACAGAGTGAGACCCTATCTCAAAAATAAATAAAATCATAAAAATTACAAAAATAAGATTGGCTGCTTCCTAAAGAGAGATTGTAAAAGAGCAACAGTGGGTGTGAATAGATCACTTAAGAACTTTTTGTAGTATTTTAGGCAAGAGATGATGGAACTCGGTCTTAAATGTGGTATATATGGGGAAGAGTGAAGAGGGAAGAAATATTTAAGAGTTACTGCAATAGGGACAAATAATAGTGGGATTAGACAGGTGATGGAGCGGGAGGGGCCTAAGAGAAATTCTAAGTGTCTGGCTTATGTTCCTTGGTGAGTCATAGTATTATTCATTGCAATCATGAGCACTGGGAAATGATGACTTTGAGCCAAAGAGTTGGCCAAAGGCAGTGGGACATAGGAGACTATAGATCCAGATTGTCTCTCTTTCCAAGGTGGGCAAAGGGATGATGATGGACTCTGAGATTTGTATCTTATGCTACTTTTCCAGCAGAGAGAGTATTACTGAGTTTCGGATCCCAAGACCAAAATCCTTGGTGAAGTTTCTTGTTGAACACCCTTGAATCAGGTGCCCATACTTGATCAAAACAGTTATAATAGAAGTAGGTGTAGATAGGGTGGTGGAATGACTGGCAACTTCCATGAGAGTGACATAGGTTTTGGAAAGGAGCAATTGTCAATGGGAGGGGAAGGAAGATGACAGATAATATTATAAAATTCCACAGTAGTGGTGCTATACTGATTAAATGTATGAAATTAATTTTGTTGTAGTCTACATTTCTAGTATTTTAGCTACTTCCAAGAGTTCTGAGATATGGGGGATGGGAGGACAAGATGTTGAGAAGTGGTGGTAAAGGCAGCCTAGGAAAATATACAAAGGAATGCTCTACAATGAGTATCATATTACATGATACTATCATTATATATTTATGCACCTGTCTACTTTAACAGGCTACAAAATTCCTAAAGGCTGAGATTATTCCTTATTGATTCCTGTGCTTCAACTGAGTAGAAGATAGCAGCCATTCTGAGCACTATCCATGCTCAAATGTTCTCAATGACATAGTTGTTAAATAAATGCATTCATAAATGTACATACTAAAAAATTAACAATAGTATGACTTTGAACTAGCTCCTTGGCCTTCCTAGACCTGAGTTTTACATCTGTATAATGGACTTCTTGGTATCTATTCTATGTTATAGTTCTAAAATCCTATTTGTTCTATTAAACCATGTTTTTGTGGAATTTTAAACTTTTAGTTACCTGAGCAGATATTGTATAAGTAGTTGATAATTTCAAATTCTGTTAGTTTTCTGTTCTCCTATATATTGTAAACTGAGATACTGGAGAAAACACATGGGATTTGCATAAGATGCCTGTAAGTTCAACTTACAGCTTCTCTGCTGACCAGCTCTGTGACTCTGGGTAATTCATTAAACATTTATAAAACTTAGTGTGAATTTTTAATTTCTAAAATAAGAATAATAATGTCTAAATTCCAAGTCTTCGTGATGATTGGAGGGAATGGATTTACAGATACAGAAATAGATAATACTTCTAATACATGCGGGTTATTGTTTTTCATACTTTTGTTCTTTGGTGCAAGTGCACATTGGGTTTGGGTTGTAGTAATAAGAATATAGTTGCTTATCAACTTTTGTTAAGTTAATTATGCTTCATGTTTTTACATGCTGTGTGTAGTTTTGGGTATTTCCAATCAATTCTTAATCAGTATTTCCACAGAATAGCAGTATTCTACAAACCAGACTGATAATGTCAAATAAAACTGATCTTTTCCCAATGATTGGGAAAATATTACAATTCTCCCCCGCCCATTTTTTTGAGTTGTGATTGACATAAAAATTGTATACATTTAAGATATTTTATGTCATGGCATTTTTACATGTGTATACATTATTAAATAATTACCATAATCAATCTAATTAACATATCCATCACCTCATGTAGTTACTTTTCTTGTGTATGTGGTGAGAACACTTGATATCTACCCTCTTAGCATATTTCAAATACACAAAACAATTTTATTAACTGTAGTCACCATGTACATTAGGTGTTCAGAACTTATTTTTCTTATAACAAAAAGTTTGCACCCTTTGGCCAACATCTCCCTTCCTCGGCCATCCTGCATCTCCAAGTAACTACCACAGTACACTTTGTTAAGATAAGTTTAACTATTTTTTAGGTTTTGTATAAATGTGATCATGCAGTATTTGGCTTTCTGTGTCTGGCTTATTTCAGTTAGCATAATGGCCTCCAAGTTCATTCACATTTTTGCAAATGGCAAGATTTCCTTTCTTTTTTAAGGCTGAATAGTATTTAATTGTGAATTTTTACCATATTTTCTTTATTCGTTCATCTGCTGATGGACACTGAGGTGATTTCCATATCTTGGCTATTGTGAATAATACTGCAGTAAACGTGGCACTAGAGATATCTTTTTGACACATCGATTTTATTTCCTATGCATATATACTAGTTGTAGTTGGACTACTGGATTATATGGTATTTTTATTTTTTTGAGAACCCTCCATACTGTTTTTCATAAAGACTGTACCTATTTACATTTCCACCAGCAGTGTACAAGGGTTTCCTTTTCTCCACATTCTCACTGACACCTGCCATCTCTTGGCTTTTCCAAGAGGTGGAAAATAATGTCCATTCTAATAGATTTGAGATTGTATCTCACTTTGAATTAATTTACATTTCTCTAATAATTAGTAATGTTGAGCATTTTTTTCATATGCCTATTATCCATTTGTATGTTGTCTTTGGAAAAATGTCTATTCAGGTCTCTCGCCCATTTTCTAACTGGCTTAATTTGCTGTTGGAGTTGCTTTTGCTATTGGATTGTAGGGATTTCGTATTTATTTTGGATATTAAACTTTTATCAGATAGATGGTTTGCAAATATTTTCTCCCATTCTGTAAACTGTGTTTTAATTTTGTTTACTGTTTCCTTTGCTATGCAGAAACCTTTGAGTTTGATGTACTCTTACTTGTTTATTTTGCTTTTGTTGCCTGTGCTTTACTTATTTTCTTCTAAGAGTTTTATGGTTCTAGGCCTTACAATTAGCCTTTAATCTATTTTGAGTTGATTTTTGTGTATGGGGTGAGATTAGGTCTAATTTTATTTCTGTGTGGATCTTCAGTTTCCCCATTTATTAATGGGGCTATCTTTTTTCCATTGTGTATTCTTGGTATATTTGTTGAAAATTACTTGAATATATATGTACAGTTTTATTTCTGGGCTCCCTATTCATGTCCATTGCTCTACATGTCTGATTTTATGCCAGAACCATAGTCTTTGGATACTATAACTTTGTGATATAATTTGGTATCAGGAAGTGTGATACAGCTTTGTTTTCTTTTTGCTCGAGATTGCTTTAGCGGTTTGGAGTCTTTTGTGGTTATATATGAAGTTTAGGATTATTTTTTCTATTTCTTTGACAAGTATCATTGGGATTTTGATAGAGATTTATGGAATCTGTAGATGGCTTTAGGTTGTATGAAAATTTTAACATTAATTCTTCCAATCAATGAATATAAAATATTTTTATACAGGTCTTCTTCAATTTATTTAATTACTAGCTTACAGGTTTTAGTATACAGATCTTTCATATCTTTTATTAAACTTATTCATATTTTGTCTTTTCGATGCTATTGTAAATGAAATGTTTGAGCCATCTGCAGGCATGTGCACAATGACTGAACTCCGTCCTGGGACTGGACCATCATTGTTAGTGAAAACTAGGATAACTCTAGTAGGAGTAGGGAGAGTGGTGGTGGCTCCAGCAACTGAAGTCGGCGAAGATGAAAAACTGTGGGATCCTTAGCAGGGAGGCTGTGAGGACTCCATGGTGACTGTGCTGGCTTCTGGTTTCCTCAGTGATGAATGCTGCTAGGGTCCTCTATGGAGCAGGCTACTGGGGTCCATGACTGTTAACACTGGGATCATCAACAGTGAAAGCTGTAGGGGGTCCATTGCGGTTGCAAAGACTATTGAGGACCTCGACAGCAACGGTTTCGGGGTCCTCTGTAAAGCAGGTCACTGGAGACCACTGTGGTTTCCACTACTGGTTGATAGTGACAACTCCCTCTATTCTTTGTTCCAACCTGTCTCCAGACATCTCAGCTACGCCATTAGTCTTAGTGTTCTGGGTGGCATGAAACTGAAAGGGAACCTTGGGCAGTTCCTGAGAGGCTGGAAAAGCTGGTATTTCACCCTGTTCTCCTTTTCTCTACCAGGAGAAATCAAGGGCAGGGGAGTTCTTTCTCACTGCTATGCAGCTCTGGCCTGGGGGATGGAATGATGCAGGTAAAACCAAACTTCACTTTCTTTTTTTTATTTTTATTTTTTTTGAGACAGACAGAGTTTCACTTTTGTTACCCAGGCTGGAGTGCAATGACGTGATCTTGGCTCACTGCAACCTCTGCCTCCCGGGTTCAAGCAATTCTCCTGCTTTAGCTGCCCGAGTAGCTGGGACTATAGGCGTGTGCCACCACACCCAGCTAATTTTTGTATTTTTAGTAGAGACGAGGTTTCACCATGTTGACCAGGATGGTCTCGATCTCTTGACCTCGTGATCCACCCGCCTTGGCCTCCCAAAGTGCTGGGATTATAGGCATGAGCCACCAAGCCCGGCCCCAAACTTTACTTTCTACCATTTTGTTGTGTGGTTATCCTGGCATAGTTTGTTCTGTTGTGTTACTACAGCTTCTTAACTGGGTTTCTGAGTTCTCCCTTATGGGGATCAAAGGCTGGGATCTTCTGCTTCACCATTGATATGGTTTGGCTGTGTCCCAAATCAAAATCTCATCTTGAATTATAATCCTCATAATCCCCACATGTCAAGGGAGAGACCAGATGGAGGTAACTGAATCATGGAGGTAGTTTCCTCATGCTGTTCTCGTGATAGTGAGTTCTCACGAGATCTGAAAAGTGGTAGTTCCTCCTGCATTAATTGTCCTTCCTGCCAGGGTGTGAAGAAGGTGCCTTGCTTCCCCTTCATCTTCCACCATGATTGTAAGTTTCCTGAGGCCTCCCAGCCATGCTGAATTGTGAGCCAATTAAACCTCTTTCCTTTATAAATTATCCAGTCTGGGGCAGTTCTTTATATTGGTGTGAAAATGGACTGATAAACAGCTATCTTGCTCAAATAAAGATTTTTTTGTTTCTTAAATTTCAAGTTCTTATTTTATGTATTTTTCTTTAAAAAAAATTGGGATTTCATAAAACAACCAATCAAGGCTAACTGAAAGTGTTGTTTTTGTGGGTTTGTGTTTTATTCTATAAGACATTTCTGAGTGCCTGCAATATAGTGGCACTGTGATATGTGACTGCAGATACAAACCTGCATAAAACTTGGCTTCTTTCTTTAGGTTTACCATAACTGAGTGTAGGGTGGAGGCATGAGTAGAGAAGAATTTTTTGAAGTGACAGGGGACCTGTGTTGAGTTTTGAAGGTAGATCTAAGTTATATGGGTGAAGATGTGGGTGCAGAACATGCCAGGAAAGGGTCAAGCAAGAGGGAGGCAGGGAGGTGTGAGTCACCCTCTCTAGTCATGGTGAAACACATAGACATTTGCTGCCAATACAATTAGGGTATTTTTAGTTTTCAGGGCAGGTCAAATAGACAATGCTATTCCTAAAGGGGGCCAAGTAAGAGCCATAGGTTAAATCATATCACTCTTAGGTGAGCTATGAAAATTTCATTTGTGATGTGCCTGATACTTTGGCATCTTCTTCCAAATCTGCAGTTTTCTGTAGTATCATAGAATTGCTTTGATGCAACATGATGTAATCTGATGTATTATCCTTGGCTTTCTGTGTACCTTTGGTTACTGTGAGCATTCATAAGTTAATACAAAGATTTCTATGATCTTCACTCTCTTTAATAATTCAAAACAGGATAAAACATATGGAAACTCATGATAATGGCAGAATGCCAGAATCAGATTGAAAACACAAACAAAGGGAATCTAGACTAAAACACATTCTAGAAAACGTATAGACATTAAAGTTATAAAGAAGATACATATTGATTGTCTCTTTGTGTCAGACTTTGTATCATTTGATAGTCATCTTAACTTTATGCAGTGAGTACCTGTGTTCTTTCCTCTTTAGAGATGAAAAATTGAGACACAGACAAGTTAAGTAATTTGTCCTATGTGGCATAGATCATGAGTGTTAGAGCTAGAATTTAAACCCAGGAAGTCATGTTCCAGATCCTATGCTTTTAATCCCTATTTAGATACATTCTCACTTTATTTGAGTTTAATAACACTTTATGCTTTCATTAATTGATTAATGTGATAATTGGCTCAGCATTTCCTGAACACCATTCATGTGTCAGTTACTGAACTGCAGGTTGGACCAGGGGCAAGTCACGCTGTCTATTCTCAAGGAGCTCATTCTAGCTAGGCATGTAAAAAAAGTTTACAAGATATTTTATATCCATGTTATGTTACATGAGCTGTACAGGTGGTCAGCTCATGTAACATGAATGAGAATGGTATCTATTTCCTTTTTGGTATTACTTCAAGGAAAGAAGCTGAGGCTGAAAGAAGCCATATGACTTATAAGAGTTTCCAGCGGTTAGTGTCAGGGTTAGAATCTAGCTTTTCTAACAAGGAGTCGATGTTGTTGAACATTTACAACAAGTAAAATGGTACTTGTGAGTCATAACTGAATTACTGGGTGATCTTGAATAAGTAACATCATTTGTGGGATCTCAGCTTTCCCTTCTATAAAATGCTTAATGACATGATTTGAGTTTTTCCTGTTCTAATTTATTACAGTTATAGTTACAGACATAATTCTGGATGGTCTTAGTGATGATGATTTGATGTGTGGTTTTGTTTTGATATGTTACATTACTAGCTTGCCAATTCAGTGTATTTTAAAGTCAATAAGAGCATCTCCACAAAAAGATAAGAAATAAAAGTAAGTGTCTGATTACAAGGATCTGAGTGTTATGGGAGTGAGAGATGCAAAATACCTAACTGTAACTTGAATCCAGGTTTGAGCCTATATATGAATATTTTTAGAAATAAAAATCCTGGGCTGGGCGTGGTGGCTCATGCCTGTAATCCCAGCACTTTGGGAGGCTGAGGTGAGCAGATCACGAGGCCAAGAGATCGACACCATCCTTGCCAACATGGTGAAACCCTGTCTCTACTAAAAAAATACGAAAACTAGCTGGGCATGGTGGCGTGCGCCTGTAGTCCCAGCTACTCAGGAGGCTGAGGCAGGAGAATTGCTTGAACCCTGGAGGCGGAGGTTGCAGTGAGCCGAGATTGCACCACTGCACTCCAGCCTGGCACCTGGCACCTGGAGACAAAGCGAGACTCTGTCTCAAAAAAAAAAAAAAAAAAATCCTGGGTGACATGCTAGTGAACTTCTAGGTGAGATGGCCAGAAATTTTCAGAAGTGAGGGACTAAGGTATCTTTAAGGGAAGGAAATGTTCTTACCATTTTGGCTTGATGACAAACCCACAGCAATCAGAGTCTAATGAAGTTCTACTGATCAGTCTGTTCATGGCCTATGTCTAAGTCTTAGGGAAATGGGAGCTACTAGTAAGAAACTAAAAGAACCCTGGCATCCCATCTATAACTAAAACTCTGAGACACTGGAGAACGAGGCAGTTCTGCTTTAGAACCTGCTGTTACAGGGTAACATAAACGGGAGGAGAATTCTGGTTGTTCACATTAGTGTAGAGGACATTGTAGTAGACCTAAAAATATCTCCGAAAAGATATGTCTAAGTTCCAATTCCTGGAACCTGTGAATGTTGCCTATTTGAAAAAAGGATTTTTGCAAATGTAACTACGTTAAGGATCTTGAAAAAAACGAGATCATCCTGAATTATCAGGATTGGCCCCAAATCCAATGACAAAGTTTTTTTTTTTTTTTTTTTTTTTTTTTTCTGAAGAGGCAAGGAAGGATTCTTCTCGAGAACCCTCAGAGGCAACGCAGCCTCGAGGACACCTTGGTTTTGGACTTCCACCCTCCAAAATTGTGAGAAAATCGATTCTGGTTGTTTTAAGCCACCCGATTTATGGTAATATTTTTACAGCAGCCATAGGAAATTAATATAGACATCCAGACCTTGGGCAAACGTGGTGCCCCATAGATATGGGAAAGACCAGAAGTAAAAGTGGTGCTCATTTGAGGAGGCGATGGTCACCACCATGATGACTTTTCTAGTGAATATTTCATGGTAACTGTAAATAGGGAAAAATCTCCTTGAAAGACCAAGCACACCCTAATGGGAAGGTGTGAAGGACCTCTGTTTAACTGAGGACTGTGACTGTTTCTCCAGTTGTACCAAGGGATTGGCAAAGGCTGGAAATCTCAGGGAAAGCTTTTAAGAATGCAAAGCAAAGTGAACTCTGAAGTGTGGTTTAATAGAAAGGTACAGGTCATGAACACAAAAGACTATTTGTAGCAAACAACTCCCACATCCTTAATATTAATATTGTATTGCAATATTTAATCTCTTACTGACACATAATTCAATGAAGGTGAACTTGCTGTACTCCATCTGGTATTATATTACCTGGTACATGTTTTCCAGGGTCTCTGTAGCTGCAGAAGAGAGAGATGAAAGAAGCATGTAGACTCTCAACTTCCTTTACCTGAAAGTAATACACATCACTTCTGATTAGGGTCCACTGACCAGAACCAGTCAAAGGACGCCAAGCTGACAGCAAGGGAGGCTAGGAGATGCTGGAGAAACCACGTATATTTGGTAAGATTAGTGGTCTTTGCCACATACAGGCATGCGTTGTTGACCTTGATTGATTTAATTTTTTATAGCAAGACCTGGGCTGCTGTTAGGCACACAATGATTAATTCTTGACCTAATTGGTTCAAGTGTAAAATTGTGCAACTTTATATTAAAGTTGAGGCCTGGCACATGGCTCACCCCTCTAACCCCAGCATTTTGAGAGGCTGAGGTAGGAGGATTTCTTGAAGCCAGGAGGTCAAGAGCAGCCTGAGCAACATTGTGAGAACTTGTCCCTACAAAGAAAAAAAGAAGTTGAACTCATGGTCTATCTAAAAGTCTGACATGAAGCTTTTAATTTTCTTAAATTCAGCTGAAATTCAAATTAACTTTCATAGATGAGGCCACTGAAAAAGATAGCATTATCAAGGGTTGTAAGAACAGTGATGCAAGAAAAAGCATGGCTCACTCTTTTGTGAAGCACATTCTATGCAGGAGGCTCAGTGCTGGTCCAGTGGAAAAAAAAATGCAGATTTGCTGTCTGTTAAAAAGATAAGGGAGGAAGAAATGACCATTTTCTGTGTTGTCAACTGTTAGAAAGCACTGTTGCTGGGTACTTCGTATTTAATTATCCTGTTTTGTGATCATACCAGTCCTGTTTGGTAGGCATCATTCTCCCTAAAGTACTGAAGAAACTGAGGCACAGAGGTTATAAATAGCTAGGAAATAGAAGACCAAGTCCTCAAACCTGATCTCTCTATATTTGATTTTCTAATTTTTTCCTCCAATGGCTCCTTGCCTCTCTAGTTACAAAACCAATCTCTTGCACTTCACTGGCAGTGGGTGCTATTGGGAGAGTGGGGTTGCTATTGTTTCAGCACTTTTTGATGGTAAAAATGAATCTCAGATCATAAACTGCAGAAAACCTGACCCCCCCTTGGAGGGTCTTTTACAAATAAGCTATTTGTTTTTGTCAAGGACAGGTTTTGGTTTCATGGAATACGACTTTGTTTTCAACGACTCATTAAAGAAAGATGACTTACTGCCCTGTTTTCTAAATCTAGTCACAGACCACAATCACTTGCAGGAAATGGAATGTTTACTTGAGTTTATTATACAAGGCTCTGGATATGAGCTGTGGGATTTTTACACCTCATAGCAACGGTATTACAATTTATTTACAACTTCATTTTGGCAGCTGCACAAACTCTTATGAAAAAGGACAATCACACCTTGGGGACCAGTAATTATAGCCAAAGGTATAAATTGGGCAAAGCAGTGTAAGCATTTGGCACTTAAGTTGAAGAGAATAGAAATGGCTCTGGAAATTGGACAGAAAGCCAGTCTCTTGTTCATTATGAGGCCATGAACTAATTAAACTGAACTTGTCAGAATAGACAGATGAATAGATTGAACTGGATTTTGGCACTGACTGGTCCCACACTCATGAAAACCAAGTTGTTTTAGTGATGTCATCATTTGGAACTTCTAACTATGATATCACTTTTGACAGAATTAATGTGGAATTAATACCATATGTACAAGTATTAATAGGAATTGACTTTGAACACTGAGTGGTTATTTGAGGTTGATTACCAAAGGGAAACTTTGAGATAGGTCTTCCTTGCATCCCCAGTTATCAGATATCAAACCAACATTTGACGTAGATTTCCATTCGTTTATTAGAATTCCTCTGAGACAAATCCATATATGTATTTCTAAAAAATATTTTATAGGAACATGAGTTAAACATGTTTTATTTGTAATAATATTAAGCCCAGGGATGAAGGGATTTAAAATGAAATTCACAGTTAACTTAAAAGGAATTGCCCAGAGGGTTTTTTTTCAATGAAACATTTGGATTTTAGGTAAACTTAAACCTAAAGCATGAGATGTTCTTCTTGATCAAGGTAGTAGCTGTGATTTCTAGTTTTTCAGAGCAAGTGGACTTACTCTCTCCCTTTTCTCACACTCACTGTTTGGGTAACATCTTTTTTATATCATTATGACTGGTTCTTTGGAATTTGGGGAGTGGTGTAGGGTAAAGCCATTCTTATTCAGCAAGTAAATAGTTATCTAAGGCCTTCTATGTTATGGAAAATATTTATGTATCTTCATATTCCTTACAGTTAATTGCTTGTGTTTGTAGAACTGGAAATCTTGAAAATGTTATTGCATTCATTGCTGTACGACTACCTAATTAACAAGTAAGCAAAGAAACATTTAGTAAGCTCAAAATGGCACCCCTAATAAATGATGGAGGTAGAATTGGGCCAGGTCTTTTTAAAAATAATACAACTAATTTAGCAGAATTTTCTGTGGGTCACTCTTTATAGTTTATTTCATTAATACAACAATCTACTTTAAAGTGAAATAGACTTACGGTCTGACAAATTCAGATAATTGAATGCATATCAAATCAACTCCTAAAGCCATGCTTTTTCTAATAGGATCCTCTATCAAGTGCTTTTCCTGTGTTCTGTGTTCCAAGTAAGGAACAGATGCATCAGATGCAGAAGAAGCAGGTAAGGCGTGCGTTTATGACAGGAGAACAACATGGTGGATCCAGTTCTGGCATGGCCACATGCCTAATGATTGACTTTGGCAAATTCTGCAGCCTCTTCAACTGTGTTCCTCATCTGAGATCTGAGATACCAATGTCTGTTTACAGGGATTCCTGTGAAAACCTGAACTGACGTTAGAAAGTGCTCTGGAATACGATCTAAATGTTTGTCATTATTATTGAACTGTTAATGATGTTTCTCATTGGGCAAGCCAATAGTCTTTGTTGGCATAAATGAGCATCCTATAAAGTAGACATGATTTCTGAGAAAGTTCACCTACCCAGTACAAAATCATTATGAGGAGCATCCTTTCTCTTTATACAAATTAGAAAGAAGGTGGAAAATGGAACTTACATAGCCCAACACCATGAACTTTGGAATAAGGCTGTTCCACTAAATTCGTCAATCACTAGCCGTGATTCCTTATGCAAAAAAATCAGATTTTCTAATAGTGAGTTAAGTGTGGAATACCTCACTCTTTGTGTTGTTATATTAGTTTGCTAGAGCTGTCATAAGAAAGTATCGTAAACTGGGCGGCTTAAACAACAAAAATGTATTGTCTCACTGTTTTGGAATCTGGAAGTCTATGGTCAGATTATCAGCAGGGTTGCTTCCTTTCTGGGCTATAAGGGAGAATCTGTGCCATGCCTTTCTTCTAGATTTGGTGGTTGCTGGCAACTTTTGGCATTCTTTGGCTTGTAGAAGCATCACCTGGATCTCCGTCTTCATTCTCACATGACATTCTCCCTGTATACATGTCTGTCCAAATTTCTCTTTTTTAAATGACACAATTCATATTGGATTTGCACCTACCCTAACGACCTACTCTTAAACTAATTGCATCTACAGGGATTCCTTATTCAAATATGGTCACATTCTGAGGTACTGAGCTTCAATATATGGATTTCTAGGGGAAACAATTCAACCCATAATTGTTGTTTGTGGATAAAAGGTGAGGTAACGTGCACAAAATGTCTTCTACTCTTAACTTATAGCTGGAGCTCTGTGCTATTGGGGCTTTGCTCCTGTTGGTTTGGAATTAGGTGAAGAATTTAAAATGTGGAATTGATCTCTTTATGGCTCTCCACAGAAGATGAGGACTGGAAGCACAGAGTCGGTAGTCATTAATTACTGTTTTCTCACAGTTCCCCTGGAATTTTCCCTTAGTTTGTGAACTTTTGAGGGAAGTCCAACTCTTCAAACAGACTAATATGTCCTGCCTCGCCACCTGCTTTGAATTCAAGTCTTTTTTTTTTCCAGAAAATTCCCAGGGGTTTTTTAACATATGTGTAAAATATTCCAGGCTACCTTTTCATCATTTATATTAAAATTTAAAAAAATCTACACAAAAGGTTTTCCCTGATACTTCCTATACAAAAGGCATGGTAGTGCTTCATTAGAAAGAACACATTAAGATTTACAAAGGAATTAATAATAGATATGGATAATAACCACATAAATAACTATTTATTAGACATCTAATCTCATCTAGGCATGGAAATATACTGAGTTATTCACACAAAAACTATAGAAGGAGATACAATTTTTCTTTTTCTTTTTTTTTTTCAGAGATGGAGTTTCACTCTGTCACCCAGGCTGGAGTGCAGTGGCTCAATCTCAGCTCACTGCAACCTCCGCCTCCTGGGTTCAAGAGATTCTTCTGCTTCAGCCTCCCGAGTAGCAGGAACTACAGATGCACACCACCACACCTGGCTAATTTTTTGTACTTTTAGTAGAGACGGGCTTTTGCCATTTTGGCCAGACTGGTATATGTATATGTGTGTATTATATAGATGTATAAAGTGAGATTATTATAGAGCATTGGATCATAACAGTATGGAAGCTGGGAAGTTCATTTGGTAAAATGCATGCTGTAGACTTAGGAAAGCCAGTGGTATACTTTGAAGGCCTGAGAGCCAGAGAGTTTGTATAGATACCAATCTGTGTTTGAAGTCCTGAGGACCAGGAGCTCCAAAGATGGGATCAGTGTCTCAGCTCAAGCAGTCAGGTAGAAAGCAAATTCAACCTAGCTCCATCTTTCTGTTATAGTCATGCCCCCAGCAAATTGGGTGATGTCTACTCACATTGGTTAGAGTGGCTCTTCTTTAGTACTTAGTCTTCAAATGTGAATCTCTTCCAGAAACTCCCACACAGATACACCCAGAAATAATGTTTACCTAGATATCTGGGCATCTTATGATCTAGTTAAGTTGAAACATAAAACTAGCCATCACAATTAGCCTCAAATGATCTTCTTTGCACTTGTTTTTACTTACTTTGTTCTTGCAGTAGAGAAACCACCCAGTTAGGGAATAACGAGCGGGATCCAGGAAAAGAACATCATTAGCTGAATTAGACCTCTGCGAGGTGGTTTATCTGTGCATCTCGTTTAATCTTTAGAAGAACTCTTGAAAGATGTTAGTATCATACCCATTGTACAGATGAGAGACTGAAGACCTAAGTGGTACCCAAAGGAATGCAAAGAAAGTAATGAAGCCAAGATCTGAACCCAGGTTTTGCAACTTCCTAAGCCCTTGCTAATATAATTAGCATTCATTTTCCTTTTCTTTCACTGGATTGCTCTTAAGAAACAATATTAAAAAGATCTTGTATTAAAAGAATTATTTAGGAGAAGAAAAATGACCTAGGAAAAACCATGGTACATTGGGGTCAGCAGTGGGTAGAACTATCTAAGGATCTCTGGCTGGGTTCTATGTCCATCTGAATAGGCTACACATGCCTCAGTCTTATGTATCTCAGCAACAGAAGGAGATAATAATATTACCTAGCACTTAGGTTTATTTGTGAGAGTTAAATTATGATTCACAGAAAGCCATTAAGCTAGTGCTTGACACTTATTATACATTGCAGAGGTAACAACTCATATTACTATCATTATACCAATCTTACTCTATATTTCACCCAGGAGAGTTGATTTTTGCTTAAAAGAAAGTATTGTATATTTTAAAATAGCTAGATGAGATGCTTTTGAACGTTCTCATTACAAAGAAATGATAAATGATAAATGCATGAAGTGATAGACATGCAAAATACACTTATTTGATCGTTATGCACACATATAAGTATCAAAATATCAAATTGTGCCATGTAAATATTTACAATGACAATGTTTCAGTTAAAAATTAACTAATTAATTTTTAAAAGGATGAGATATGATGATAGTACCAATCGTGTCTTGTTTATAGACGACATTAAGAAGCCAGTTCCAAAGGGAGATGGTCTTGCTTCACTCTCCCAGTGTCAATGACGGAGAAACCCAGCCTTGCAGGTAGCACAAACACTCCCTCTTGCAGCCTCCAACTCCAGCTCAGCTCCCAGATTTTATCACTGCCATCTTGTGCCATTGCATCTATGTACATTTATCTTTCTTAGTATTATAATCTTAAGGAGATGATATATCGTATTTCTTCTCATATGCTGAATTGAAAACTATGTTGCCTTGAATTCATTCATTTATCCAGTGTTTGTGGGATAAACATTACACATCAGAAACTGCTCAGCACTAGGCAGGAGGAAAGAGACCCAATGTGTACATCTGCTGTCATAAATTTTACAGTATTGATATTCGTTGAAAAATGAAAAGAAAGAATGAATAAAAGTAATGAAAAATGTCTAGAGAACAGAAAGAAGCAACATACCTGATTTTTATTATCTCATGATTGTGATAAACTGTAGATTGAGTTTGGACAATAGAAAGTATTAACAAATATTTGTTCCTTTCCCTAGCAAAGAGCAGAGCTGTTTAGGCAAGTGATTTCCTGAAGTACATGACCCTGGGGAGCTCAGTGATGTGGTTTAAAAAAAAGACCATTCGTATTATGATCTGACCACAAGGATGCAACCTTATTCCTTAGTTAACAACCTGTAAAATGGGGTCTTAATTCTCTCTGCCATTACACGGCTGCATAAAGTCCAAATTAAAATATAACATTAAATGAACTAAATTTAGCTTCTAACACCAGCTGTTTCACTAACCATCTTTCCTGTCTTCAGTTTCCCCATCTGTAATGTAAACACAGGGATTAATGATTTCTAAGGATCCCTTTCAATGTAACATTTTTGCTTTGCTGTATGACTAATGTCTAGAGGATTCTTCTGATAATTTTCAGCTATCAAGAATTAATATCATAGTCATTACATTGCTAATTTTTAAAGTGTCAAAATTACTAAGACTTTTTGGAGAGGAGAGAAAGGCTGCATGGAAGTAAACAATCTTTTAGTAGAGTAGCATAATAGTCCAGTTCTTCTCACCCCCAGATCCATGTCATGTAACTTTATAATGTGTGCCACCTTCTGACTCAGGTCTTGCTTTGGGACAATGTGATGTTGTTGAGTGTGATACAAGCAGAGACTTAAAAACATTTGCACAATTGGAATTGATTATCTTGACCTCTACCAAGCTCATCCAAAGCTATTCCTGGAGTTCTGACAAGAACTATACAAATAAATGCTGTTTCATAGTGAAAAGATGATGACTTGTTCACATTCAGATTGCCTCCAAGTAGGTCTAGAATATGTATAAACCATGTAATCCAAGATTTTACTCACCTGAGAGGAAAAATATTTTTGCTGGCCCCAGTTAACCTTCTTTCACACATTCTTCAATATGCTATATTTTAATCAATGACAACCTGCTACCCTTTCAGAACAGAGGCTTTGGAAATCCTTAATGCTTTTTTCTTTCAGTTGCTCTGTTAGAGTTTAACTCTACAAATAAGATAAATGCTCCTTTCTTCACTGTATGCAATGTAATAAATTAAACACTAATCAAAGAAGGTCTTGAAAATTTAGACCTGTACTTAATGCATGCATCTCCAAAAAACAAGGAAGGAAATTTTGCCACTGAATACAAAAAGGTATGTCAATACTATGCATGAATATAAATTTGGCTATGAAAATAATAGGGAGGATGACAGTAAGAATAGAAAAAATAAATTATGTGGTTGGCAGGGCTTGGGGGAAAGAAAGGGAGAATAGAAAAGAGGACATCTGATTTCTAAAGGAAGACCCTGACTTTCCATCCACACAAAGCCCTGCTAAGGAGGTTCCACCTTTGTCTGCAACTCTATCCTTTACCTTTTCCCACAGGATGTGGCTATTACTACTCAGCTCTCCCACTGGGCCACTTCCCAGTGGGAGGAAACCTATTCCTCCTTATACCCGTGGTGAGTGCCAGAGGATGGGCACTTTTATTTTAAATCATCAACACTAAATGGGTCTTGTTATAGCCCCCTCTTCTAGACAATAAGATATTTTGTTCTTAAATTTATCTTTCTGAGAGAAGCCACCCTTGAAGATGTCAGGGTGCATTAACCTTTCTGAGGGAGGCAATGATGGATGGAGTGATATCAGGGAGAAGTCCGGAAGGGAGAGAATTGGGGTAGAGAAGATAGGGTGGATGTTGGTACAAAGGAGGGACATGTCTTTAAGACAGAAGGGAAGACAGAGGACAAATGGAGATATAGAACAATGAGGCAGAGAGACAAGTTAGATATTACTTTTTGTGTAATTATTTTGGGTGTACTAAACAAATGTTAAAATACTTTACTTAGGTTCAGATTTGTATCAGCTGCTAAAATAATGCTGTGTAACAACCCCAAAACTCAGTTTTATAAAACAATAAATATTTATTTGTAGCACATCAGCAGAGATCAGATCATCTAGGATGGCTTGGCAGGTCTTGTCTGGGTTCACTTGTGTGTCTGCAGTGTGGCCAAGTTTGCTCGTATGTCTGTGGGTTGAGTCTGCTCCACACATCCCACTCCTCTTCTGAGGCTAGTGGGATAACTTGAACATGTCTTTTGTGTGGCTTTGGTAGAAGGTGAGAAAAGCAACTCTAATCATGTGAGAATTTTTAAGTCTCTACTTGTATCATGCTCATCAACATCACTTTGTCCCAAAGGAAGGCCTGAGTCAGAGTGTGACACACTGTAAAGTTATATGGGATGGGGCTGAGAGTGGGAAGAGTTGGGACCATTATGCTACTCTTCCAAAAGATTGTTTACTTTTATGTAGCTTCTGCCTTTAACTCCAAAAAGTCTTAGTTATCTCGACACACAAAAAATTAGCAGTGCAACTACTATGATATTAATTTTTAGGACATGAAAATTGTCAGAATAATCCGCTAGCTACTAATCATATAGAAAAGTTAAAAATGTTATACTTAAAGGGGTCCTTTGAGATCATTTATTCCTATTTGTTTATGTTACAGAAAGGAAAACTGAGGACAGGAGAGATGTTTAGTGATAAAAACCAGTATTAGAAGTTGAATTCCAATCCACAGAATTTACACCGCTATGTAATGGCAGAGTGAATCAGGACCCCATTTTACAGATTGTTAACTAAGAGATGAAATTACATCCTTGTGGTCAGATGGCAATTCAGGGCCTCTCTTAGTTGGCCAACTGTACATTCCACTCTCCCTCTCTCACCATAGAGTACCCAACTAATTTTGAAAGAGGAAGAAGTGAATGTTCACTTGGAAGCCACAATGCTGTGAAACTGAGGTGTGATATAGAACTTACAAATTAGATATTAACTCGTAATGTGATCTGGCCATGAGGAAAGCCGACCCGGCTGGGGTTGGCCTGTACGAGGAGTCAAGCTGCAGGAAGGGGAATAATCCCCCTTTATACGACACTGGTGAGACCGCACCTGGAAAACAGGCCCCTGTTCCCAGCCTTGGTACCCAGGCCATGTGGACAGGGAGGAGGAAACCGTGTGATTCATTCGTAGCTGGAGGAAATGACCTAGAGGGGAGAGATTAAAGAGCTTAATGAGCTTGCTTTCCTCCCCTCTAAAGGGACCCCTGACAACTGAGAAGTGCCTTGGCTGGCCCACTGCATTGAGTTCTCTGGTCCTTGAAGAAGGAGGCCCTACAATATCTGGCTCTGTTGTTCCAGGTCCATCTCATGTCCTCTGCCCCTCCACATTAGTTTCCCTTCACTTCTACGGGCTCCTGTCTTCTCAGATTTTTAAATAAGTCTTTCCCACTGTTGAGCTTCTGTGCCTGTACCTCCTTTTGCTTCGCAGCTGCTTCCTGTCTTCACTTTTAGATGACAGCCTCAATGTCACTTTTGTGGTGTTTCCCTAATTCCCTGCTGGAGCTGGGGACTCCTGTTCCCTGCTCTCTTAACACTTCATATCTCTTGTATAACCTTCGGTGGCTTGCTCGGTATTTTTCTCTATGGCATCAGAAGTCGTGTCTACTTTATTCACTGCTGTATTCTACCCTGGCACATTACAGGAGTTAACAAATTCTGCCAGGGGAAAGAAAAACACCCAACAGTAGTGCCTGCTGGCAGTGCAGCAGACCTCAGGTTTGTGCTCTTCTTGTGCTACCTGCCAGGGATGCTGTGCATCTTTTCTGGTATTGTCTAGATGCAGCAAGAAGGGTGGTGGACTAGGATGCTGGCAATGTGGATTTTAGTCTGGCTTTCCTGCTTATTAGCCACATGACTGAAAGGAAATCACTGACATTCTTTGAGTCTCCATCTCTTGTTGGTAAAATGGAAATACGCATGCTTTTCCTGCAAGGAGGCTGTGAGGATTAAATGATAGTCTCTTCCTTACCATTGCATGTTCATGAATCCAAGGCCAATCAGATCTTCAGTTTGCTCTTTACTAGTCATATTACTTAATTTCTCTAAATGTTTTATTTCTCTTTTGGGATATGAAATCATCATGTCTGTCCCATATCCAGAGCTGCAGGGATATAGGGAAGATGGAAGATGGAGGTAAAGGTGTAGTTAGCATGGGCAGAGGTAGTCATATCTTCCCCACCAGCTCTATGCCTGACCCTCTTATATGCTCTGGAAGGCTGTTACAAAGACCTGTGCACTGAAACAAGCTCACGTTACTTGAACTTTACAATCGTGTCTGAGCTGGAATCATGGGCACTACCCCTGCGATCATTAGCCCAGAGCACCACTTTTAGTATCCTCAGAAAGAGCTAGGCCTGGAGGTTTCCTCTTATTGGACTGATATAACTGCTGAGGTACAGAAATCTCCATGTGCTTGTATACGTATTTAATTAAACTTTATTCTCTTCAACTGAGTACACAGGGTGTAGGAGGGTCTTGGAGTCAGCAGCTTTCATCATTTGTGCAGCTGCTGATTACTCACATGCCTGGTAACTGTATTCATCTCCCCCCAGCCACTACCCATGGCACATAGTAACTGTCATCTGTTTCGGCAAGAAGAAAGAAATAATTGCCATTTTAAACAAAAACTGATTCTAGATTCATTTGTCTCTCAGGGAGTATTTGAATTAATTTAAGCTCATGCATATGATTATTTTATTTAGGAAAACACACTGATAGGTGAGCCTGGCTCAGGAAAAGACCTGAAGACTTGTCTTGCAAGGTTGCTGAGAGCAAGAACTTAGAATCACATCACTGGGGATTAAATGCTGGTGCCACCCTTGAGCAGCAAGGTACTTTCCTCATCTGCAGTTATCTTATTAATAATATAGAGGTGGGAAATGTGCCTACCTCTGTGGGTTCTTGTGTGGGTCAAATAGGGTTAATATCTAAAGAGTGTAGAATAGGGCTTGGCATGCAGTGATTGAACAGTAGATGTTAACTATTATTATTGTCTTTATAGCCAATCCTTGTTATTCATGGATTCTGTATTTATGAATTCACCTGTGCTGTAGTTTGTTTTGTTTTATCCCTCCATATCTTATGTTGAAATTTGATCCCCAGTGTTGGAGATGGGACCTAATTGGAGGTGTTTGGGTCATAGGGTGGATCCCTCATGAGTAGCTTGAGAGCTATCTTTGCTGAAATGAGTAAGTTCTTAGATTGTTAGTTCCTGTGAGGGCTGGATGATGAAAAAAGCCTAGCATCTCCCTTCCCCTCCACCCCCCCTTTCTCTTTCTCTCTCTCTCCTCTCTCTCTTGCTTCTTCTCTCACCATGTAGCCTGTGCACATGCTGGCTCCCTTTTGCCTTCTGTCATCAGTGGAAGCAGGAAGTCAAGCAGATGCTTGTGACATGCTTCTTGTACAGCCTGAAAAATCATGAGCCAAATTAACTGATTTTCTTTATGAATTCCTCAGTCGTAGGTATTACTTTATGGCAACACAAATGGAGTAAGATAGGAAATTGGTATTGAGAAGTGAAGTGTTGCTATAAAGATACCTGAAAATACAGAAACAGCCCTGGAACTGCATGGTGGACAGAGGTTGAAAGCATTTGGAGGGCACAGAAGAGGACAGGAAAATGAGGTAAAGTCTGGAACTTATTAGAGACTGCTTAAGTGGTTGTGACCAAAATGCTGAGAGAAATATTGGCAATAAAGACCATGCTGAAAAGGTCTCAGATGAAAATAACAAACTGATTGTAAAGTGGAGCAAAGGTTATCCCTTTTTAACCCCTAGTAAAGAACTTGGCTACATTCTCTCCATGCCTTAGGGCTTTATGGAAGGCTGAAGGATGATGGCCTAGGGTATCTAGTGGAAGAAATGTATAAGCAGCAAAGCACTCAGGAAGTGATATGGCTGCTTCTCATAGCCTACTATAAGATATGGTAGCAAAGGAATTATTTAAAGATGAATTAATAATTAAGAAGCAGATACAGAAATTTGAAAAATTTGCTACCTGTCCATATGATAGAGAAGGAAAGTGTTTTGATGAGAGGAAAAAAGGGTGCTGCTGAGAAACCATTTGCTAAAGTGATTAGCCTGACTAAAAGGGAGCCAAGTGCTAACAGTCAGGACAGTGGGGAAAAGGCCCTGAAAGTATTTCCAAAATCTTCAAGACTGCCCTCCCATCACAGGCCTAGAGGCCTAGGAGGACAGAATGGTTTGGGGACACATCCAGTGCACTTCTGCCCTGTGCCATCTGGGAATCATGCTCCCCGCATCCTAGCCACTCCAGCTCCAGCTGTGGTTAATAGGGCCCTGGGTACTGCTCTGCCTCATTGGTGCAAGTGGTAAGCTTTGGCAGCTTCTATATGGTGTTAAGTCTGCAGGTGCACAGAATGCAAGAGTCATGGAAGCTTTTCAGCTTCCACTTAGATTTCAGAGGTTATACGGGAAAGTGTGAGAACCTAGGCAAAAGACTGCAACAGACGTGGAGCAACCACGGACAGGGCAGTGTCTAATGGAGCCATAGGAGCAAGGCTGCCAGCCACAGGGTCCCAGAATTATAGAGCCACCAGAAACATAAAACTTCAGAGGCCTGACAAAGCCTCTGGCATTTGACTCCAACTTGTGAGAGTAGCCATGGGTTCTGTGCCTAGGAAAACCAGGGGGCTGGGGCTTCTCAAGGCCTTGGGAACCCAGTTCTCACACCGGTGTACCCAGAATGTGGAGTCCAGAGTCAAGAAAAATAATTTTGGAGCTTTAAGATCTAATGTTTAGCTTGCTGGATTTCAGACTTGTGTGGGGCCTGCTACCCCTTTCTTTTGGCTAGGAGTGAAGTATAACATTCCCATTTCAAATATAATTATACCCCGTGAAATGAGAATGTTTTCCCAATTTCAGAGGTTGGAAGCATTTGAAGGGCTCAGAAGAAGATAGGAAATCTCCATTTGAAATGGGAATGCTTACCTAATTCCTGTACAACCCTTATACCTTGGAATTATGTAACTTGTTTTTTTTGTTTTATAGTCTCATAGCTGGAAGAAACTTACCTTGAGTCTCAGATGAGACTTTGGACTTTTAAATTGATACCGGAACAAGTTAAGACTTTGGAGGACTGTTGAGAAGGGATGGTTATATTTTGCATGTAAGAAGAACATGAGATTTGGGGGACTAGAGGAAGAATGCCATATTGGTTTTCATGAGAGCTGGTTGTTAAAAAGAGTCTCTCCCCTTACACACTCCTCTCTCACCATGTGATTTCTGCACATGCTCAGTCCCTTTGCCTCCTGCCATGAATGGAAGCAGCCTGGGGGGGCCTCATCAGAAGCTGAAGGTCTTACCTACTTGTAAAAGTTTATCATAATCTTCAAATCAATACTCATGGCACTTTCATAGTCATTTGTGGACATGATCACAGGGGTGAAAAATTTGAGTCACCTGATGGACACATTTCCAGCTGAAATCAAACAGAGTAATGGCCTGCCTCTGAATGCTACGTTTTTGAACTTTTGTGCCTTTTTGTTACTTTAGCTATTTGAATGGCCCTCAAGTGTAGTGCTGAAGTGCACCTAGTGTTTTCAAAGACAAGAGGGCTATAATGTGCATCACAAAGAAAACAGTCATGTGTCATTTAAAATAGGGATGTAATCTGAGATACACGTCATGAGACAGTTTTGTTGTTGTGTGAACATTACAGAGTATGCTTACATAAAACTAGATGGTATAGCCTACTAAACACCTGGGCTATATGGTCTAGCCTGGTTTTCCTAGGCTACAAACGTGGACAGTACTTTACTGTATTAAATACTGTAGGTAACTGCAAAATAATGGTATCTGTGTGTCTAAATATAGAAATGGTATAGTAAAAATATGGTATTATAATTTTACAAGACCATTACTATCTATGCAGTCCATCATTGACTGAAATGTTGTTGTGCAGTGCATGACTTCACATGTTGCAGCTAAGTTTTTTTCTAGCATGAATTACAGGGCTGTCAGCCATGAGTTCAGTGTTAATGAATCAACAATATAAAAACAGGAACAAATAAGTTGTCCTTAAACAATATAAAACAATGTTGAGTACTGATTAATTGACAAAAATGTTGTAACCAGAGGCTTGAAGGAAACAAATCCCATAGTTTCTCTAAACAGCAATGATTCAGTATTTGCTAATTCAGCCTTTGTGATGACTTTATGTAACACAATGACCACAAATAGTGGGAACCAACTGTACTTGGATGTCTGTCCTCTCACAAAAATGATTTTGTGGTTGAGGTTTAGAAGAATGAGAAGGATATAAAAGTGGTATCTCCCTCTCTCTCTCCCTCTTTTTTGTAAGACATAGTGACAGAGTCATGGCGCAATATCGGCTCACTGCAACCTCCACTTCCCGGATTCAAGTAATTCTTGTGCCTCAGTCTCTGAAGTAGCTAGGACTACAGGCTCCTGCCACCATGCCCAGGTAATTACTGTAGTTTTAGTAGAGATGGGTTTCGCCATGTTGGTCAGGCTGGTCATCAACTCCTGACCTCAAGTAATCTGCCTGCCTCAGCCTCCCAAAGTGCTGGGATTATAGTCATGAGCCATCACACCCAGCACAGAGTAGTATCTCTTAATCTCTCTCTCTTTCTCTCCTCTCTCTCTCTGTCTCTTGTGTGTGTGTGTGTGTGTGTGTGTGTGTGTGTGTGTGTGTATCTCTATTCTGACAACTGATGGGAAGCAGGAACCCATGGAAGTTTTCAGAATATAAAAATTCTTCCTACCTGTGAATGGCACATATATGCATATCTGAAGAGAAGAAATCTCATTATCTTGGTAAGGTAGATATCAGTGAGTTCTGACCAGCAGCCGTTCCTTCTGGCCCCTATCTGTGGTCAGAAGTCAGTCCATTTCTCCTGAAAAGTAAATGCACCACATAGGTTTGCAGTTGACCCAGTACTGATATTATGCTGCTTTCATGACTTGTGTTGGAGAACTAGGGAAAATGAAAGCAAATTTTGCCTGCATATTCTTAAATTGGCTTTTTCACCTAAGAGGTAAAATTATTGCATTCATGCCAGTTCTTTATCACTTTCCAACTGGATGACACAAGTCCCTTTAGTTAAACTAAAAAACAGCTCTGTATCTTGTTTTTGTTCAACACCACAATGTGGGATTGTTTTCTGAAGACAGTGGTGAGCCTCTAGAAATTTCTGTCTAGAGACTGTGGTGTGGGATACAGATTCTAACATGAATGGGGGTACTTTGAAAGAAAATGTGGCACCAGAAACTGATATATCTTAGGGTCATTCATATTGAGCCTGTTTTATTGGGGCCATCTCTACATATGCCATTTCATGTAGTATGTATGATTATGATTTTTGGATTTGAGTCCAGCCACAGTAATAAAAATGCTGGAGTCCTAAGTTAATCTTAGTAACCAATTCCCCTCTACGATCTTTCCTTTGTCTTCCATTGTGTGCTCATCCAGCTTTTACTTCATTCATTTCTGAGCATTTACCACGTGAAGGGTTTCTAAACTGCTAGGTTCTGAAGGGACAAAAGTCTTGTCTTTTGGAGACAGTTCTATTCAGTACAATTATTTTCTCTTGACTCTATTATAAATTTTCTTTATTTTTTCATCCATTATATATCCCTCCCCTTTTATCTCATTGAACAATCATTTTCCAAGTGTTGGAGAAAGGAAGTTTAGAGAACTAAATATAATGGGATTGGGGAGAGAAGGATTAGATTAAAAGTCAATGACAGTCTCTGTCTTCAAGTAATTTATAATCTAGTAAGTTTGCATCTTATTCCCCCAGAATACACTTTAGTGCTTTATTCTTCTTACATTTGCATCTTTGTGTATGAGCATTGCCTAAATTTTGTCATTCTCTCTCATCTCCTTCTCTTCTACTCCCTGCTTAGGCAATTTAATTCCACTTCTGTGGTTTGCATTATCAGCCTTTTAATTACTACCCAAAATACTTCTTTAAGCCTGATCTCTCTATCTTTGCCAAGGTCTGGACCTTTATTTCCATCTGTCTATTGTGCATTTTCCCTTGGATAAGACCACTGAATTCTCACATGCTGCATTGCTTATGAACACAGGGCTAGGGAAGAAGCCTATTAATTGAATGACAAACCAAGTTCTTGATACATTACTTCAAGGACTCAAGGAAACATACCAATCCAAAAACTCTGCATTTTTTTTAAAAAAATAAATATTGCAGTAATGTCAACACTTGAGAAGACACTGGAAAACATGAATTAAAATGAGATTTGTATGATGAACAATGGAAAAATTGCTCATGCTTTGGTTTTTATTGAACATAATTACTCTAAGTCAAAGAATTTGAGAACAAACAATAAAAAATTGGAACACAAAGTTACTTTCCAAACAAAAATGCAAATGTTAACGTGAGTACACCAAAGTCCTCCATTGTGTATAAAGTATATTTCTAAAATCCTACTATCAGAAAGCTTGTAGTAAATGCTCCTGCTTGACCTAAAGATTTCGAGTAGGCCAGGTATGGTGGCTCATGCCTGAAATCGCAGCACTTTGGGAGGTCGAGGTGGGCATATCACCTGAGGTCAGGAGTTCGAGACCAGCCTGACCAACATGGCAAAACCTCATCTCTACTAAAAAATACAAAAATTAGCCAGGCATGGTGACGGGTTCCTATAATTCCAGCTACTCAGAAGGCTAAGGTAGGAGAATCACTTGAACCTGGGAGGCGGAGGTTGCAGCAAGCCGAGATTATGTTGTTGCACTTCAGCCTGGGCAACAAGAGCAAAACTGTGTCTCAAAAAAGGGAAAAAAGATTTCAAGTAAATGACTCAACATGTTTAAACTGAAATCTTAACCTCCCCCCCTTGCACACACATACACACACAGCTGTTTTGCCTCTTCTTCTTATAGTATTAGTTGATGGTATCATAAAAATAATATAGGCACATTCTTTGAATAATTGAAAGTCAGTAGTAAGTAAAAAATTTAACATTTTAAAATTCTCTATTCATACCTTCTTTCATGAGTCCCATTTCTTAGTGGGATTACACATGCTTTTATTTCTTCTCGTGGTTGCTGAGATAATATTAAACAGTATATTACTGCATAAAAATGTATCTATTGACTCTGCTATGACAAATAGGACTGGGCTCACATACGCTAGCTACTTCCAAGTTTTGTTAAGTTGTGTATTAAAAATTGTGTTTCTTGTTCCATCAAATTTAGAGAATAGGTCTTGATTCCCCATTATTTGCAATGGGGAAATTCTGTTTTTCTAAAAAGCAAAAAATAAAAACATTGGAGACTGTTTCCAATGTTAATAACTTTAAGTGAATTCTTCTTTCCTCTAATTTCTCAATATCATGTCATATTTTAGTTTGCTTTCTACTGGAACAATGATGTTTTTATACATCCTTTAATTTTTTTGTTGATTCTGACTCCTGTTTTTCACATGCTAACAAAAGAAACACACTTTTTCTAAGTCCATAGGATTTCCTGGCTTTTCAATTCTATTATTACATATTTAATAGTCTTATTCCCTCTTAGAAATTAAACCATTAAGGTGCCCTGAATTGTGTTCAAATTTGGATTTAGTGCTTTATGAGCCTACTGTAGAGCTATCTTTCCAGAGTCTCTTCCCATTTTATTGTTTATTAATCAGGCTATTCTAAATGTTGTAACATCTCCAAATATCGATGCTTAATTTTATAAGAAGTCTATTTTTTCACTCTATCCCAATCCACCTAGAAACAGAAGAGAGTTTCACTCTATTCAGACACTCAGAAGCAGAGATTTCCATCAGATGAGTGAGCTATCTTCTATGTCCTCCTTCTCCTCTGTAATCAGCCAGTGGCAAAGAGAAGAAACAGAGAAAGCACATGTGCTATTAATCTTCTTGGGCCAGAAGTGGCACTCATGACTTCTGATCATATTCCATTGTTTTGTTTTGTGTGTGTATATATATATATACATATATATATATATATATATATATATATATATTATTTTATTGCATTTTAGGTTCTGGGGTACATGTAAAGAACATGCAGGATTGTTGCATAGTACATACATGGCAATGTGGTTTGCTGCCTCCATCTCCATCACCTATATCTGGCATTTCTTCCCATGTTATCCCTCCCCAACTCCCTACCCCCTACTGTCCCCAAACAAACCTCAGTGTGTGATGCTCCCCTCCCTGTGTCCATGTGTTCTCATCATTCAACACCTGCCTATGAGTGAGAACATGTGGTGTTTGATTTTGTGTTCTTGTGTCAGTTTGCTGAGAATCATGATTTCCAGGTTCATCCATGTCCCTACAAAGGACATGAACTCATCGTTTTTTATGGCTGCATAGTATTCCATGGTGTGTATGTGCCACATTTTCCGTATCCAGTCTATCATCGATGGGCATTTGGGTTGGTTCCAAGTCTTTGCCATTGTAAGTAGTGCTGCAGTGAACACACATGTGCATGTGTCCTTATAATATAACCATATTCCATTGTTAAGAGCAGTAACATGGTCTACCCTGATGGAGAGATCACAGAAAACAGATCCACTGTTTGCTTCAGAAGAGATAAAGACCACAGGCTCTAGTCAGACCCCTGAGTCAGTACCTATGGGTTGCTCTTTTCGTATTTTCTTTTGTGTTAGAACACATTATTAAGATTTTTTTCCTCAGAAGGCTGCATGAAGACAAATGGCCTGAGTCCTTTTGTGTCTGGGAATTTCTTTATTAACTCATACTTAGTATTGTGTCTGGGTGTGGAAATCTGGGTTAAAGATAATATTTTCCTTAAAGTGTTATACTTAATGTCCTGCTGTCTTACAGAATCTCCCTCATACTCTCTGTTCTCTAAAACTCCTTTGGATAGTTGATGATACTGAAACTGGCCCAATTGTAGAACTAGTATTTACATTTTTTTGAATAAACATATAAATTGAAACTCATTTTTTTAAAACTTGAAACTCATTTTTGTCTCATCTGAATTCCTTCCTCAGGAAACCATCCCTCAAGCAAGGAATTGAAACTCCGCAGATCACCACATCCAGACAATGAGGTGCTAGACCCCCATCCATCATGATCGCTTCCTTACCCCTCTTTGATTCTTGTTTTCCTGCCTTCTCTGCTATGCCCTCTCAGTTTTTGTCAACTGGGGAGAGGGATTTGAGACTTTATCTCTCATTCTCCTCAGCTGCAGCACCTGATGTAAGCCTTCTTCCCTGGCAATACTCATTGTCTCAGTGATTGGCTTTCTGTGTAGTGAGCGGCAGGACCTAGACCAAATCTCGGACATTATGGTAATAATCCTTCTGGAATAACCCTTTAAAACTTTACTTTTATATTTTCTTTATTTTTCTGTTACTGAGTTTAAAGAAATTTCAGCGATCATATTTTTAATTTCCATTAATATGTTGTCTCCTAATCCTTTTATATCAACACAATAATATTATTTTACCTGTTCTGAAAGTCTCTGAGAAGTCTCATTAAAATACTTTTGAGAGGGCTGGACACAGTGGCTCATACCTGTAATCACAGAACTTTGGGAGGCCAAGGTGAGAAGATCATTTGAGATCAGAAGTTTGTGACCAGCCTGGCCAACATGGTGAAATTATCTCTATTAAAAATACAAAAATTAGCTGGGCATGGTGGCACACACTTATAATCCTGGCTACTCAGGAGGCTGAGGAAAAGAATTGCTTGAACTCAGGAGGCAGAGATTGCCATGAGCAGAGATTGCACCACTGCACTGCAGCCTGGGTGATGGAGTGAGACTCAGTCTCAAAAAAAAAAAAGAGAAGTTTCAGGAGATCTCATATTCTGTAGATTATCTATGCACTCCAATGTTAGGCATTTTTGTGTGTGTGTCCATCTTAATTTTTCTAACTTGTCCTCTATTTCAATGAAATGTTTAGAGACAGCTGATTAAAAGAAGTAATTTTTTTTTTTTTTTTAGAATAAAAAGAATGAAAGAGAGAAAGGAAGAGGAAGAGATTTTAGAAAAAGAGAGAAAAGGAGAAAGAAAGAACCAGCAAAAGAAAGAAAAAATGAAAGAGAAAGAGGAAGAGATTTTAGAAAAA
>CAUYQU010010387.1:0-30849 GCA_963574635.1 Cheracebus regulus | reverse complement strand
ACATTTTTCTCAGTATCACATTATACCTATTTTAAAAGTGACCACATAACTGGAAGTAAATCACTCCCCAGCAATTGCATAGCATTTCACAGGTTTAAATAAAATATTGGTTGGCTGCTTATTTGTTATTTTCATCTCCTTTTCCTTCCTGTCTCCATTGTTAAACACAATTATTGGCATAAAAGAAGTTTTTAATATGCATTTTTAGACTGTATTCTAGCCTGGGCAATAAAACAAGAATCCCATTCTCTCTCCCTCTTTCTCTTCCTCTTTCTATCTTTCATTCTTTTTTTCTTTCTTTTGCTGTTTCTTTCTCCTTTTCTCTTTTTCTAAAATCTCTTCCTCTTTCTTTCTTTCATTTTTTTCTTTCTTTTGCTGTTTCTTTCTTTCTCCTTTTCTCTTTTTCTAAAATCTCTTCCTCTTTCTTTCTCTCTTTCATTCTTTTTATTAAAAAAAAAAAATATATATATATATATATATAAATTAGCTGGGTGTGGTGATGCGTGCCTGTAATCCCAGCTACTTGGGAAGCTGAGGCACGAGAATTGCTTCAACCCAGGAGGTAGAAGTTAGAGTGAGCTGAGATTGTGTCACTGTACTCCAGCCTGGGCAACAGAGCAAGAGTCTCTTAAAAAACATAAAAAATAGTGCTCGCTTCGGCAGCACATATACTAAAATTGGAACGATACAGAGAAGATTAGCATGGCCCCTGCGCAAGGATGACACGCAAATTCGTGAAGCGTTCCATATTTAAATAAAAAAAAAACAAACAAACATAAAAAATAAAAATGAGCTAAACTCTCAAGATCAAGGTTAAAAATTAAACAATGTACTTGGGGAGGGAAGAGGATGTGGGAGTGGGAGGAGAAGGCAGGCTACAGGTGGGCCCTCCTGGCCTGGCTGGTGTGTGTGTGACGCAAAGATCCAGAAGGAAACAGAGGCTGCTGGGGAGACAGAAGGGGAGGGTGAAGCAGGCGGGAAACCCACGCAACACGCCCACAGTGGGAGCAAGCGGCGTCGAGGGCCTTGCTGCCACAGGGTCTGCCGAATGCTCCCGGTAGCCAGCACAGCCGTGACCACCAAGGTTTACAAGTCTCCCACCATGTGCCAACCTGTGCCGGACACACCTAGGAAGGACCCACCCCAGCAGGATGGCCAGAGCTAGGCAGACCTAACCTGAGCACAGCAGGGAAAGCCACGTGTGTGCAGAGGGAGCCAGGTAGACCCGGGGGTGCTGGGTGGGGCTGCCCTGCATGCTACATGGCAGGGCCCAGAGAGGGGATGGGTTGCCTTTCATTTTGTTCTGAGCGAAGCAGGAGGCTGTGAGGGCCGGTGGCAGGGGCGACACTGCAATCTGGAGGAAGTAACAAGAAGAGTTTTCCAGGAAGGACCCGGCAAGCTCAGCAGTGCAGCCAGGGCTGCAGGGAGATTGGACAGTGGCTGTGTCATGTCGACCTGACTCCCAGGGCCCTTGGGAGCCTCAGAGAAGCTCAGGTGATAGTGAAGGAGCTACACCAGAGGTGCCATGGATCAAGGACCCAGCTGGAGCTCCTGCTCATTCTCCAGGAGGGGACACAGGAGAAAACGCTCCAGGCCCCAGATGGTGCATGGTGCCAGAGACCTCACCCATCTGGCAAATGCCAAGACACAGCCCAAAGCCCAAGCCAGAATCAGATCCTCAGAGACTTGCCACTCACAACTCGGCCCTCGAAAACCTCATCTAGGCATATCTGGTTACTGCTTCCAACTCATGGCAAAGGTCCGCAAGGGCCTCTGCCCCCAACGTGCTCCAACCAGAGTGCTCACCTGGCTCCCATCGTCCTTATCAGGGAACTGGATGTTCACATCATGCTCCAGCCGGATTTGGGTAATCACTGCCCCCTTTCTCCCGATAATCTTGGGATGGTATTTGGGGTCTACAGTGACACTCAGCTTAAAACTCCTTAAAGCCTACAAAGAAAGGAGCGAGAATGAGGCAAAGAGCTTACCCACCCTGTGACCCCACGCCTCCTTCCACCCTGGTCCTAGGATACGGGGGATGCTGCAGTGTTCTGTAACCTGTGGTTCGGAACAGTCCGGCATCTCTCCGTTCCCTGCCACCTTTCACTATCTGCTAATAATGAGAACCAGAGAACTTGGCTACTCCACAAGGAGGTCTATAAATCCTTCGAAAGAGTGCTTGGGGCCACTAGGGAAGACGGTGCTCAGGAACTGACAGAGTTGGGCAGTGAGTCATGAGCCTGGGGCCCTCCTCTCCTAATCTGTCAAACAGGGATCTGATGGGTATGCATAGAAATGCTCTGGGTCTTTTTAAGGCTGGGACAGATGCAGACCAAGAAGAGGGGGCAGCCACAGCCCCTGAACACCCATAGGTCACACCAAAGGCTACAGGTATGACCTGGCTGCAGGACAGAACCTGGAGTCCAAGCAGGCGTACACCGAGAGGTTCACGAGCTCCACCCCATTTCACCAGACTCGACGTGCTGACTGCAGGAGTGGAAAGCCAACCCCCTCAGCAAACTGCCACCCCAGCACAGGTCTGTTCCAAGTTTCTAGAACCCCTGCTCCACGTGCAGCAGTCCACTCATGCAATCTTTCACATGTCAGCTCTGCCAGGCTGGGGCATTCATCCCTGCTTACCAGGAAGTCACTTGCCCTTTGACCACCCTGTGGTAGAGGTCAGTGGGGGTCCCCTGACACACTCCCTGGCAGCATGGCACATGCTTGGGGGCCTCTCACAACCCTTACCTTTCCTGCAGGTCTCAGGTACCATTCTGATTTGGTTTTGAGAGAAACTGCAAATTTACACAGACGTCCAACTTTGTCACTTTTATATTAAGAGAAAGGTGCCATGCTCTTAGCTAGCTCCACAGCAAGACCTCGGGATGCTGACCGAATCCCACTGCCTGGCACTGCCTGGGTCTCATCTCCAGCCGCCCAGAGGTTAATTGGGATGCTGGGATCTTGAAGAACTCCCCTAGATTCTGACGTGTGCCCAAAGCTGAGAACCCAGGGCTTTGGGCAGCGCCCCGGCCACCTCCTGCTCACCCGGTCCTCCTGCTCAGCCTGTAGCTCCTTCACACGCTCCAGCAGTCCAGCCTTGGCCCGGTCCAAATTTGCAGCGAGGCCTGTGATGGCGATGATGTCGGACTGCAGCTCAGGTGCTGGGACATGTATGTTCACCTGCGTGAAGAGGGGACTGACCCGATGTTCAGGGCGCCAGAGAACAGGAAGGAGTCCACTGGCCCTGGGACCCAGAGGGAGTGAGAGAGAAGCCCACCGCCATGAAGGGAAGGCCGTGCTCAGAGCAGGGGAGGCAGAGTCCACAGGACGCTGAGAAGGGACACTGGCCTCAGGAGAGGACGCGACAGGCCACTGCTGTGATGTGGCCTCCCGGGAAAGGGGTTTACCTCAAACTCATCCATCATCTTGCGGATCCCACTTCCTTTCTGCCCAATGATGTAACGGTGAAGGTCAAAGGGCACCTCTACTTCAATGGTGACAGGAACCAGTGCCTGCAGGGAGAATGGTCATGGTCAGGCCGTGGGCGCTGAGAGCAGAGTGACCTTGTTAGCTCAGCAACAAGGCTCCATGAAACACGAGGCAAACCACCCTGAGATGACAGCAATGTTCCCCAACTGACAATGCCACCAGGACCTTTAACTCAGCAGAAAAGAAGGGAAAAAGATTGGCATTAGGCTAATGCTGGCAGACAAAAATTCCAGACCCTTCACCCCAAGCCTATCCTCCTGAATTACAGCAAGCCCCTTAAGGCCCACCTAGGAGGAGAGGCCCTGACCCCTGGCACATCCTTGGGGTCATGATGGTTTTGGCCAAAGCCCATGAGGTGTCACAGGGACTCTGCTGGACCATTGTTCACCTTCCCTGCCCTGTCTCCCCTACCACCCTTCACCTCCAGAACCTGCTTTTTCTCACCACAGCAGTGACCATCCCTTGCCACAGGACAGGTTTGTGTTTATTGCTCGTCTCCCTCCACTGCACCGTGAAGCCTATTTTGTGTGCTGTGGCACCGAAGCACCAAGAGCAGCACTGAACACGCAGGTGGCACGCACCACTCACTGCACCCGCGGAGAGTGGCTGGAGCCCCACTCACATGTGGCTGGAGGTCCCATTCATCCCACTGCAACTAAGAGCCTTCCACAGCCCCCATACCCGCCGTGGACTGGAGAGGCTGATCCCATGCAGCTGTCCCGGGAAGGTGATGCAGAACCCGGAGTTGTGGTGAAGGGAACGGGCCTCCCCAAACTCTGTGTCCAGCCGAGGAGCACAGCCAGCCGGTGTGCACGTGTTAGGAGCAAGATGATGAGCTCTACTGTCACTGCCACCTGGGCATCTGTCCAGCCCATCCAGACCACGTCTCCCCCGTGCCTGCTGGCTGGCGCTTGGTGGACGGTAGAGGGGCACATGGACACATACCTCCAGGGCTTCCTTGGCAGCCTCACACTTTTCTTTCCGGCCAGAGATGATGATGATGTCACACCTCCTTGGAGAGCCAGGGTCAGTGTCTTTGGCCTCTCTCCCCTCCCCAGCTTCGTCCCCATTCTCCTGGACAACTGGCTCTACACTGTGAACTAGAGAGAAAGGGGAAAAGCGACAGCTGACAGCTGCTGGAGGAGACCCTATGCCTTGTTCAGAACACACACGTCCGTGAGGCACCTGCTGGGTGCTGGGTGGTAAAAGGGAGGAAAGATTCCATCTGTCCTTCAGGAGGTCTTGGTCTCGGTAGGGAGAGCAGATAGGACATTCCTACAGCAGCCTCAGAGAGGGCTCCTAGGCCTAGGGGGGCCCTGAAGGCTTTGCAGGAGGCTGTGAGCTCCGTGTCTCCCTTCTTCACCTTGAAAATGAAGCTAACAGCAACTACAGCAGAGGCTTCGGTGAGATCACGAGTTAATTCATGGGTGGAACACAGGGCAGGCCCGCTGCACATGTGAGGCTTGACTGCGAGGCAGGGCTCTCCAGGAAAGGTGGCCAGCACGCAGCTCCACCCGCGAGAGGCAGTGGGGAGGGGGTGAGAGGTCTACAGGGGACAGAAGGAGCCAGGCCCCTTATACCAGAGGAGTATGTGCCAGCTCCTTATACCAGAAAGTGAGAGCCCCAGGAGTGAAGGGGCACGTGAACAGGACACAGAAGGCAGCTGGAAGGGCTCCCACAGGCCACGCTGGGACACCACGTGTGTACCAAAGCAGACACCACAGCAATACTTATCACTAAGACACAACCCAGGAGGCGTGTGATGAAAATAAATGAGCAGGAGACCAGATACAGACCTGCCTAAAAGCAAGGGTGACCCTAGGGTGGGGAAGTAGGTGTTTCTGAAGGAGAAAAACTGACAAATTTGATTACTGATTATATATTAAATACTACTATTACATAACATTAGATCAGATTCTGATCAATGTGCCAGAATTATGTAAGAGAATGTCCTTGTTTTTAGAAAATACCCACCATGAATAAAGGGATATGTCTAAAAATACATTCAGAAAAAAAAATAGGCGTGTAAAGGGGAGAAGTTGAGAAAACAAACTGGTGTCACAGGCTGTGTCTTTACACTTCTGCAGAATTATATCAAAGTTTAAAATAGCCACTGAAGTGTAAAACATAGATGGAGTACAGCATGATTTTTTTACTTTCCTACTCAAAACAGCCTGTATACTCAGGAAAACAAAGGGGCTTGAATGGCTGTGTGTGTGACACTTCCTGGATGCCCTGAGGGATGACACTATGTGAACACCTGCTGCCCAACAGATCGACCAGGACTGACACGCAGAGTGCAGAGCACACCTTTTGTCTCACAAACGCAGAGCAAGTGAGGGAGAGGCCACCGACCACATCCCACACCTCCCTACTACGAGGTGACTGAGCAGAGCTGGGGGCAAGCAGGGCACCGGGAGCAAAATGCCCTCCTGCAAGAGCTGCCAGCCATTTGGATGGTGCCTTCCAGCCAGCCAGAGGCTGCAGCTGCCTGCCTCACAGGGGACATGCCACAGAGTGACGGGAGGTGCGGAGAAGGAAGCTCTCTGATGGGGCTCATGTGATCCAAACGATGTGTCCTGAGAAATACTGGGGCTGAACCTGGGGCACCCCGAGGATGGGGCGGCATGCTCGTCACCTCAGAACTTGCCGACATATGAAGGGCACCTGGTCAGTGTCAACCACTGACATGGTCCATCTTTTAAAGGCCAGAGAATGACCCTGAACCTCTGGAAGCCCCCAAAATACACAGATGGTTTTCCAGCAGAGAAAGGCAAGAGCCTTGCCAGTAAGTGAGATAGCTCCGCCTCTCACGTGAGAAGCACCACTATCAACAAGCAGAAGAGGACTAAAGGGGACCCACCTGGGTTCTCCTCTCTGTCTGGGAATTTAATTTGAACACTGAAATCCCGAGTAATCTGCTGGATTCTGGAACCTTTGGGGCCCATGACAGATCGATGGAATTTCTGGGGTATAGCACATTCTAATGTCACCTGAGCTTCCTGGAGGGAGGTACACAAAGAAAAAAGAAAAGAGCAAAGATTAAATTCCATAGGGCCAGTTTACAGCACTCTCACACCACCTTCCTTCCTGTCCTCCACAGCCACTTGGCACAGTCACTTCCCGGTTCTGAGGCGAGTCCAGGGCTCCAGGTGCAGGGAGGAGGGAAGGTGGTAGGGCATGTCCAAGAGGGTGGGTGGCCTCTTATTTTTTTGAGACGGAGTCTTGGGAGGCTGAGGCGGGCGGATCACAAGGTCAAGAGATGGAGACCATCCTGGCCAACATGGTGAAACCCCATCTCTACTAAAAAATACAAAAAGTTAGCTGGGCGTGGTGGCGCACACCTGTAGTCCCAGCTACTCGGGAGGGTGAGGCAGGAGAATTGCTTGAACCTGGGAGGTGGAGATTGCAGTGAGCAGAGATTACGCCACTGTACTCCAGCCTGCACCTGGTGACAAGGTGAAACTCTGTCTCAAAAAAAAAAAAAAAAGATGGAGTCTTGTTCTGTCCACGCTGGAGTGCAGTGGTGCGATCTCAACTCACTGCAACCTCCGCCTCCTGGGTTCAAGTGATTCTTCTGCCTCAGCCTCCTGAATAGCTGGGACTACAGGTGCGTGCCACCATGCCCAGCTAATTTTTGTATTTTTAGTAGAGACAGGGTTTCACCATGTTGGCCAGGATAAGGGTAGGCCTCTTTCTCCACCACGCCTGGCTAATTTTTATATTTTTAGTAGAGACGGGGTTTCACTATGTTGGCCAGGGTAACAGTGGGCCTCCTTCTGAAATGTGTCCCAGAAGGCCAGGTGCTGTCCCTGCAGGGTGGCCAATTCAGCCAAAAGAGTGGAAACTTCTGTGGTGGCCTCTGACTCCATGAGGAGGTATCATCCAGGCCCTGGCAGGGGAGCAGCCCAGAGGGGCATGCAGGAGATGCTCTCTAAAGTCTGCTTTAGAAAAAGAACACGTCTTCTCGTGACTTCCCCATGGATTCATGTGGATGCCCTCAATCGATTTTCTTTCCTTCAGAGGGGAGAAGAGAGCTGACCGCTTACACAGACTGCATTTTCATTTTTTCTGATCCCTTATACAGACGATTTTCTTTCTTTTTCCTCTTAGACCCCTGCCTGAACACCCGAATGCCCACCAGGTCCTCGATGATCTCCTGAATGCGCTTCTTGGCTGCCTCCACACAGTCCTTGGCGCCCTTGAGGGTGACCTTGTCGCTCTGCGTGCCAGAGCGTGGGAAGCTGACCATCACCCCGCCATACTCTTCAGCAATCTCCCGCAGGACCTGGCCTCTTCGGATGACGAAGTGGCGGTGGTGCCTGGGGTCCACCAGCATGTAGTCTTCCACCACGTTATCCTGCAGTGTTGACAAGAGATGAAGATAAGCCACCCCATCCCGGCCCCAGCAGAGCCGGCAGCCGAGGCCCGCTCCCTACCAGGTTTTGGATCAAGGCCTCCAGCTCCTTCTGTGCCTCCCGGACAGCGTCCTCCTTTCCGATGATGGTGATCAGGTCCTGGTCCTTGTCCTCAGCCGCAGGGAATATGACACGTGCCCCAGTGCTGTCACGCACCTTGCGAATTTTGCCGCCCCCCTTGCCGATGAGGAATTTGTGGTATTCTGGCTTGGCGCGGATGTCAACAGTGAAACTTTTGGTTTGCTGCAGAAGGCAACCCGCTCTGTTAGCCTGACACCACATGCCTGGGCCACAGTGAGGAGACAATGGGGCCTGGAGGATGGCAGTGTCGGGCCCCCTTACACTGTCCCCAGTGTCCTGATGTTGCACCAACACCCCCAAAATGGGGCTGGCACACCTCGCCGAATCCAGCAGATGGATGCCCAGACAGACTGCCTACACACCTCTCTTCCACAGCAATCACACGCTGGTGCTGATAACACAGACTGCACGTACACCTCTCTTCCACAGCGATCACACGCTGGTGCTGATGCACACACAGGCTTGGAACCCTGGTCCTGCCACTTAGAAGCACTGACCAAACTTCTCCAAGCCATTTTTGATCTGCAGAGGGGGCGGAGGGAGCAATGCACTGGATGATGTGTTGGCAGAGTGCATGTCCTGGGCAGAGTGGGGTGTGCCCAGCAAAGCAGGAACAAGCCACCCAAGAGCCCACACTATGCTCCTGCTCTTCTACCCGCTTCTAGACCAAGCACACACACCTGGACCAGGCTTCCTTTCCTCCCATGACTGCTACAGATCAGCCCCACAAAACCAGCCGCTCCCTAAGCTCAAGCAAGCTCAACTCAGAGGCTGACAGAAGCCAACCAAGACTCCAGTTAGAGACCAGTCCTCAGAGGCCTCAGGTAGCACGACACCCTCGTGTGGCACCGAGAAACGAGGGTCCTGAAAAGGCCCTAGACACTGCGACTTGTGGACACCACTGCCTCTGGCAGCTCCTCCAGGAGACACAGAACAATGTGCTGCTCGACGTGACTCAGATCCACCAGGGGAGCTCCTGCCTTTCTCTGGACCCAAGACCTGGCCTGCAAGCCAGAACACCAAAGAAAGATGTGCTCGCAGAAAAATATTAAATGACAACTTGGCTATCTTTTAAGTGCAGCTTTCACCAAATACCACCCAAAGACTCTGCTGCTCTTCAGACACATCTATAAATAGCAGCATTAGTCAAAAACCAATCAAAAGGCAAATCCAATCTAACAATATGGTAAGGGACAACCTACCAAACCAAATAGGAGTTACCCCAGAAATGCAAGACTGGCCAAACATACAGACAAAAAGTCAATCTAATACAACCTGACAACACAAAAAGACAAGAAATAGGAGGCTCCAGATCAGCGAGAAACCTGTCTGTTCACAGACCACATGACTGTTTACATAAGAATCCACAAAAAAGTGACTAGCACTAAGACACAAGCCTCATTTAGCAGTCTCACGGAGGTCAGCATACAAAAATCACAAGCATTTCTCTATACACTACCAACTGGAAATGGGAAAAAGTGCCATTTGCAATAGCACTAAAAGAGTAACAGTAGTTAGATCTGTTAAGCAGAACATAAAAATGTGCAGGATCTGATAAAAAAATGAAAACACCAATGAAGAATCACAGACCTAAAAAAAATGCAGAAATGACTCAGAGTCAAAGCTGCTGAGCTGTCAGTCCTCACCAGCCTCATCTTTAGACTGAACACAATCACAACCAAACCATGAAAATGTCTTTTTCCTACAAACTGACAGGCTGACTCAGCAAAGGATATAGAACAGCCAAAGTTAAGAGGGCTTGGGCCAGGCGTAGTGGCTCATACCTGTAATCCCAGCACTTTGGGAGGCCAAGGCGGGCGGATCACCTGAGGTCTGGAGTTTGAGACCAGCCTGGCCAACATAGCAAAACCCCTGCTCTACTAAAAGCACAAACATTAGCCAGGCGTGGTGGCGGGAGCCTGTAATCCCAGCTACTTGTGCCTCTGAACCCCAGCCTGGGTAACAAGAACAAGAACCCACCTCAAAAAAAAAAAAAAAAAAAAAAAAAAAAAAAAAAAAAAGTTTCTGACACAAGGACAGTAGCAATTCAACGGGCAATCCTTGGGGGTGATGGAAAATGAATTTTTATTGTGGTGGCCACATGACTGCATATTAAAACTCAACTGTACTTGAAGAATGGTCAGTTTTACTGTAAATTGTACTTAACAAAAACACCCTAAAACTAATAAGCCAAAGAGCAACTTTTATATATTGTGTAAGTGAGCATTTAGACCTAGAAAGGCCCTTCAGTAATAGCAAAAACCAAGAGGCATCATGCTTTCTAACCTGCCACAAAGGAAGGGCATTTGGGGTTTCCACAGTGAAAAGAGAACACTGCCGAGGACCAGACTTCCTGCCGAGAGGCACCATGACGCCCCTCACCATGCTCACCTTCTCTTCCGCCAGATGCAGGAGCTGCTTCTTGGCCTTCTCCACATCCGAGGAAGGGCCCCTGATAACAACGGTGTCGCTTCCTGAACCTTCCACGGGAAAGTGAATGTGGACCCCGCCGCACTCCTCCATGATGGAGCGGATCAGACGGCCCTTGGTGCCAATGAGGGAGTTGTGCAGCTTGGCAGGGATGGAGACCTCTACCTCAGCTATGTTGGCCTGAAACCAAACACAGAGCAGGAGGAGGAAGTCACATGTTTGGGGCAAAAAAGGGATAGAAGAAAAGATAAACTACCATCTTTGGTGGTGATGAACACACAGGCTTAGACCCTGGTCCTGCCACTTAACAAGCACTGACCAAACTTCCCCAAGCCATTTTTGATCTGCAGAGGGGGAGGAGGGAACAATGCACTGGACCATGTGTCAGCAGAGTGCATGTCCTGGGCAGAGTGGCGTGTGCCCAGCAGAGCAGGTGTACTGGGAGGTGTTTAACTCAGCAGGACCTGGAGTCTGTGAATGTGTGTTGGGTCGGGAGGTGGGAGCGTGGTAATTTCAGAGCACACATAATGCTCTGCCCCTTCAGTCAACTCTCTGGCTCTGCCTAGGAGAGGTGGGTCCGACATGCCTATGGATAAACTTCTAATAAAACCAAAGATTCTGCTTTCAGCCAAAATGTAACACCAGGGACTCGACTGAACTTAAGGTCTAATGGTGATTTTCAAGAACCTGGAGACAGGAAACAAGGTGAGCCCTACATCTGCTCCAAGTTGCTGCCGCAGCACAGGAAAGTGAGGAAACAGAACCACGAATCCAAAAGGACCAAGGTAGCAGGAATAGGAGGTCAGGGCCCAGAGAGATTGGCACTAAGAACCTCTGAGATCTGGAGACCAACCACGCGTATGTGGACACACATGAGGAAATCACCTCAGGCCCAGGGAAGAAGCACCAGAAAGATCACAGGAAAACAGTGTCCACAGCTCAGTCGGGGTCTGGTACAGTACCTACAGCTCAGTCTCCAGGAAAGAGTGTCCGCAGCTCAGTCAGGGCCTGGTACAGTACCTACAGCTTAGTCTCCAGCAAACAGCGTCCGCAGCTCAGTTAGGGCCTGGTACAGTACCTACAGCTCAGTCTCCAGGAAACAGTGTCCGCAGCTCAGTCGGGGCCTGCTGCAGTACCGACAGCTCAGTCTCCAGGAAACGGTGTCCACAGCTCAGTTGGGGCCTGGTGCAGTACCTACAGCTCAGTCTCCAGGAAACAGTGTCCGCAGTTCAGTCAGGGCCTGGTGTGTTACCTACAGCTCAGTCTCCAGGAAACAGTGTCTGCAGCTCAGTCGGGGCCTGGTGCAGTACCTACAGTTCAGCGTCCAGGAAACGGTGTCCACAGCTCAGTCAGGGCCTGGTACAGTAGCTACAGCTCAGTCTCCAGGAAACACTGTCTGCAGCTGTGTTGGGGCCAGGTCTCATGCCATCCTCAGCAGGTTTAAGCTTTCTGGGACATGGAGTATAGCACTCAGAAGGATCTTACCTCAGCAATGGAAATATTTGGGCCTGAACTAAATGCTGCTCTGATCCTCCCTAATGAACCTTAAAGGCAAGTCCTAAAAGGAGCAAATTGTTTCAGAGTGATTTCACAAAGCCAAAAAATATTCAGAGGAATACAGAAACACCCTTATTTAGAAATACCAGAAATGCAAAGAATAGGGGAAAAACCCATAATGAGGAAAAGAAAATAGAAAACCACCCAGACAGAAATGACAGTGTTAGAATCAGCCGGCCAAGGACCCCAAAACAGGTATTCAACTGTATCATCTATGGTTAAAAGCTGAAAGAAAGACTGAACATGTTCAGCACTGAAAATAGACAAGATATTAAGAAAAGATTCAGACTGAACTTCTCGAGAAGAAAACGTCTAAAATGAAAATTATACTAGATGAAATTAGGCGGATTAGAACACTGCAGGGAACTAACAAATTTAAAGAAACTGATGGAGAAAACCAATAGCGCTCCTCCTCCAAACGCAAATAAACAGAGCACGAGTAGAAGACAACTAATACCCAGGTCACTAGAGTCCCTGATGGGGAGACAGGAAGGGGCTAACAGAAAAAAGATTCAGAGTGACCAAAAACGTTCCAAATTTGATGAAATTCTGAACACAGATATCCAAGAAGCTCAATAAATACCAAGCTAAGAAACATGAAGAAAACTACACAGAGACACATCATAACTTGCTCAGAGCTGACGGTACAATCTTAAAGGCAGCCAGAGGGAGAAGACCTGTCACAGACAGGGAAACAAAGCTGGGGCGACATCGGCTTTCTCACCAGAGGCAACAGGAGACGGCAGTGACGCCACGTCTAGAAAGGAAAACACTGCCACCCTGGAAACCTGTGTGCAGCAGAAACATTTTTCAAACACGAAGGAAAAAAATACTTTCAGACACACAAAAAGTGAAATAATTCATTACCAGATACATACTGTGAGAGACATTAAGTGGTATCTTTCAGACAGAAGGAAAATGACAAGTATCACACAAAGAAATGAAGAGCTTTAGAAATGGCAACTGTGTGGATAAACACATACTTTTTTTGTACTATTTAAATATCTTTAAAAAAAATGGAATTTTTTTTTTTTTTTAAAAGGTTAATGATGTACTGTGGGGGGTTACACAAAATGATAGGACTTCAACCCAACCATGTAAATTAATCACATCATGGTGACTAAGCACTTGGAGATGGTGGTATTTTTTGTTTAATGGGTATAGTTTCTGTTTAAGATGATGGAAAACGCTCTGAAAATGGACAGGGTGATGGCTGCACAACCTTGTGAATGTACTTAGCTGAATTAACCATTCAAAAAGGGTTAAAATGATAAATTCTGCTATATGTATATTTTACTACAGTTGAGGAGAAAAACTACAGCAAAAGCAAATTAACCACGCTTGTTAAATACATGTAATAAATGTACGTATGTGATACATAACATATATAATCACATGTGTCATTAAAAGCAAACATCTTTTTTTTTTTTTTTTTTGAGACAAGGTCTGGCTCTAAGACCCAAGCCAGAGTGCAGCAGTGCGATCTCAGCTCACTGCAGCCTCCACCTCCCGAGCTCAAGCCATCCTCCTCTTACCTCAGCCTCCTCAGTAGCTGGGGCTATAGGTATGCACCACCATGCCCAGCTAATTCTTTTTGTATTTTTAGCAGTGATGCAGTTTTGCCAGCTGCCCAGGCTGGTCTTGAACTCAAGTGAGCTCAAGTGATCTGCCCACCTCAACCTCCCAAAGTGCTGGGATTAAAGGCATGAGCTACCATGCCTGACCACAAACATCATAATCTAAAGAGACAGATTTAATTTTAAAAAGCAAGCTGCCAAAAAGAAACCCACTTTACTATCACATAAAGTAGGCTGGGTGCAATGACTCACACCTGTAATCCCAGCAGTTTGGGAGGCCAAGGTGAGAGGATCATTTGAGCCCAGGAGTTTGAGACTAGCTTGGACAACATAACGAGACCTCATCTCTACTAACTTAAAAAAAAAAAAAAATTAGTCAGGTGTGGTAGCATGCACCTGTGGTCCCAGCTACTTGGAAGGCTGTGGGAGGACTGCTTGAGTCTGGGAGGCCAAGGCTGTATTTTGTAGCAAGCCATGATTGTGCCACTGCACTCCAGCCTGGACGACAGCAAGACCTCATCCCTATAAGGGGGGAAAAAAGGTAACATAGACTTTGGAGCCAGGCACACTACCAGGGAAAAGGCATCATTTTATAATGGCACAGACCACATCTATTATGAGCGACAGGTGACATGAGTACTGACAGCAAAAGGATAATGCAGGAATATTCTGAAAAACTGCATGTTAATAAATCTGACAACTTGGAGAAAATAGAAAACCCCTTGAAAGACACTAATTACCAAGTACACACAGAAACAGATGATCTATCCATACAGTACAATATTACCCTGAAATAAAAAAGAACGATACAAGTGACAACACAAATGTCAAAACACCCTGCAAAGCGGAAGCAGATGGGCCCAATAAAGAGAAGATGCCCTGCGAGATTCCATTCACACTCAAGTGCAGACAATCCCAATGCATCTACTGTGGCTGAAAGGGGACTGGCGGTGGCCTGTGGATAGGGCGGTGGGGGCGGTGCGAGTGTGGTTTTGAGGAGCTGCCACGTGTGATGGAGGGAGACTGTAATACAAAATGGTAAGGGATTTTTGAGGTGACGTTGGGGATGATTCCATGGATGTATACAGATGTCAAAACTATCAAATTGCACATTGTAAATATGTACAGTTTACTGCATGTTTATTTTTTTAAATGAAAGAAAATGCTGTAAATACCCTCAGATAAGATTTTCAAGTAACAGAAAGAAAATATCTAATAAGACAAGTGCCCATGTCAAATGTTACTGCTGCAGGTCCAGGTAAGTAAGCATCATGACAAAACTGCTGACCAAGCGATCGGCTGCCTGGATTGAAAGCTGCAGTTTTCTGCATCTGCCGCCTGAGTCTGCGCTGGCCCAATGACCCTGCATGACTCAACCCCAGGCTCAATGTTAGAGGCTGGTAGAGATTTCACTGGTGGACCTCCATTAGAAAACATCTCCCATTACCAGGTCTTTCTGAATAGACAGAATCCTGCTCCGGGCAGCTTCGCAGTTGGCGCGCTTGCCTGTGATGATAATGGTCTCTGAATTGCTATTCTCTGCTGGAAGATCAATCTTGGTGTTGCTTTCCTCACGAATCTACAGGGAGACAGATCACCATGAGAAGCTGACTAGAGCTCTCCCAGAGTTGAGACACAGTCGAGCACAGAGCTAGAAGTAAGGAAGAGTCCCTTCTTATCTAAAACTGAAATGCTGCAGGGCTACAGGGCACAGGGCAAGAAGGAGCGAGATGCAGGGTACAAGCCATCACCTTTTTAATGTTTGCACCTCCTTTCCCAATGATGTTCTTGTGGAACTGTTTGAAGATCGGAACAGAAATTGAGTAGCTGTTTTCCACCTTAAACACAGAAAGAAAAAAAAAACACAGCCTGATTCACCACCTGTGCTAGAGAGTGAAATACAGTAACTCTTCTCCCCCAAAGGCAGCACGAACAGGACAGGGCATTGGTATTTGCACACAGACCTTCAGAGACTGTCATGAGGGTGAGATCATTTGTCCAACAACTAAATGATCTTGCAAATTATAGTCAATCGATGCAAGTCCACTTTTTTTTTTTTTTTTTTGGTGAGACAGAGTCTCACTCTGTCCCCCAGGCCGGATGCAGTGGCTCGATCTCAGCTCACTGCAACCTCCACCTCCTGGGTTCGAGTGATTCTTCTGCCTCAGCCACCCGAGTAGCTGGGATTACAGGCATGCGCCACCACACCTGGCTCATTTTTGTATTTTTAGTAGAGATGGGTTTTCACCATATTGACCAGGCTGGTCTCCAACTCTTGACCTAGTGATCCGTCCGCCTCTGCCTCCCAAAGTGCTGGAATTACAGGTGCGAGCTACCACGTCCGGCCACAAGTCCTCTTTTTGGCTAAGAGAGTTCATGTCCAATGCCAGGATCAGAGCTGGCTAAGGGCTAAGAGTACACACAGAGACAGCAAGGACCCTTCTACTCGGGAATTCAGCACGCGGCAGGGACGTGACCGCAGCTCACAACACTGGAGTCCCTCACCATCGCCTCTCTCAGGACAGCCAGCAGCTAAGCTGAAGCCATGGAAATACATGGCAGCCTGTGGCCTTCCCATCCACTACCCGATACACTTTCTAAACCCGTTCCCGCTTCAGTTTTTGTGAAAAATAATAAATCGATATATGACTCCCCATTTCACCTGTTACACCTCTCATCTTACTGGATGGGACAGTTTCTCTGGGTATCTGAAGACTCAAGGAAACAAGGTAACTGGGCATGAGAAAAGGCGTATCTCCCCACCTGAATTGCAAAAACACTGCAGTCTTGACAATGACTGCTAATCCAAACATCCAGGTATTAAGTGGGAAGTCATCACCATTTTGTCCCAAGTCCCTGAGATGGAAGACCAGCCCAGTGCCTATGTGCTTTCCCTAGAGCAGAGGTCCTAGTGGGGAGTCAGGAGTTCTGACAGGACGCACACCGCATCCACCCCAGACACTGCCATACAAGAAAGAATATAAAACAGCCCCTTACCAGATCTGCCACCATCTTCTGCATGTATTTTGTGCATTTTTCCACCTCATTCTTGGGTCCTCTGAGCTGGACGATGTCACTTTTTTGTGCTGGGTCTGGGAAATTGATGATAACCTAGAACGAATCATCGGGAGCCTAAGTTCAATTATGAGGAAGGACAGGATTCCCAAATAGCAAATATTCCTGAAGTGTAACCTGGATCACTCCTATAGGGTTAAATAAAGTCTCTGGAAACTTTACCTCTGGGAATTTGTCACGAATTTCACGGATCCGTTCACCCTTCTGCCCAATGATTGTGCGATGAAATCTCTGCTCAATGATTAGATCCTTGGTACGCTCATTTTCCTAAAAACACAATTAAAGTAGATGTCACTTATCACAAGCATGGTGAGCAACTCCTTGCTGACTCAAGGGGACACAAGGGAGCCCTGGGCATAGTCCTTCCGGGAGCAGGTGAAGTGGACTCCAGGTGGCACCTCGTAGCAGCCCTGGGAGCAACCAGCCATTGGAACGCGTGGTGAATGATAAGCACTCTTGCCAACCATCGCTACACTCCACAACACTGGCTGCACATCACTTTCCTGAACAAAGTACAGTTAAGGAACTCACTGTAGGACCCTTCAAACAGAAGTGTTATCATGACAGTGGTAATCACCAAAGCAACTCAGTGAGCACTTCTGTTTTAACAGATACTAGAGGGGAGGCCCAGCTCTTCTACTTGGAGGCTTAGCATTCTGCATAGCATGGGGTGATGCCTTCTGAATAGAGGGTGGCTCGGACCACTTTCCCTGCATGGGTACGAATGTTCAATACGGCACTGAAGCTATGTGGCTCTCAACTCCTCCACAGGTCCCAGTAAAATGTCAGAAGGAATACAGATGAGTAAGCAGAGCTGGAATCCAGGAAAGAACACCAACCTACCAAATGTTTCTGAAATTCTGGATCAAACTGCTATCAGGTGACAGAGAAGTAAGGGCTCAGCAACTAGGAAGGGCATAAAGCAGCCAGGGAAAGGACCTGGGCTGGAGGCCAGGTTTAGAGGAGAACCTGGGATATGAAGCCGGGGACTGAGCTCCGAGAAGGCTGCAAGCAGTGGGAGGCTGCATCACATGCTGGATTGCAGCTCAGGGCTACAAAAGAGGTCTGCCAATCTGAGATTCCTCACGTGGGTGCTGGGGTGAGATGAAAGAATTCCCCGGGCTAAGTAAATGACAGGGACCCTGGGACTTGTTCCTCACACAGGCAGAAGTGCTGCTGCAGACACTCACGCAGTTATTTGACTCCTCTGGATACTTAAAGGCACCCAGAGACTTTCAAGGGTGGGCATCTGACTCACAGAAGCAAGGGAGCTTACAGCTTGGCATAAGCGAGTACAAATGTTGGGGAGCCCAGGGCAGTGCCGTGCTTCTGCCGAGTGGTAGACATCAACAGCCCCTGCTCCAGGTTTGCAGATGAGGTAGCAGAGATCCTCCAGTTTAGCCTTAAGTGAGAACCACCTGGGATGCCTTTGAGAATCCAGAAATGTCTGTCACAGTCTCTGGAGTTGGTACCCAGGCATTTGGGAAGCGAGGGTGTGGCCAAGGCCAAGATGCTGCCACACAATCTCTGTGCCTTTCTAGCACAGCACACAGCCATGGAGGACAAGACGTGCAGGTGATCTGGGGAGGATGAAGGAAATGTGGCCCCAGGGAGACAGATCCAGTTCCAGTGCACGTGCAATTTGCTGACTTCAATTCTGCAAGGCTGCACACCACAACGAAGGGGGCCGACAGACGCGAGGCCCACGCCTTCTCCGAGGCCCCAGCCATGGTGCTTACCATGCGGGACGCGAGCTCCAGCAGCTCTCGCTTGGCCTGCTGCACGCCCTGCGGGTCCCCCTCGATGCGGACCAAGTTGCTCTTCTCACTGTCAGGCGGGATGCGCACGGACACCTTGTACTGGTCTTTGATTCTGTTTACTGAGGAACACAAAAGGAAACACATTTCGGGTACAGAACCAACAACATTCTGCCAGTGGCTGATCACCAGGCAGGACGGGCTGAAGCACCAAACCTCATCAGTGACTCCCATCCACCAAAAACGAGCTTCACTTCCAAAACAAGAATCACCACTGCCTAGAATAGGGGCCAGTTACGATCTTCACCCGGATCACAAGGGTTCTGGAGGACAAGCTCTCAGACTTGACCACAAGTTGGCATTGTCGCCAGACCTTCAACTAACTCACGGCTGGGGCCACCCAGTCTTGGGATTCAGGGGCTCTGACATACGGCTGGGGCTTCAGAATTTAAAAGATTCCAGGTGTTTCTAATGTGCAAGTAAGTTTGGGAATTACTATTCTCAAGTTAAAAAAAATCACACACATTAACCCCACACAAAAGCACTCATTGATGCCTAAGACCCCACCCATTGCTGGCTCGGATCCAAACCGAGCACGTCACGGTGTCTGCAGGACAAGTGTTGCTGCAAACCCTCCTGCTGTCAACCTCTCTGGATAGAAGCCAAAGCCCCAGGTTAGAGTTTCAGGACCCCCAAACTCTGGAGAAGCCATATCATGGGGGAAACAAAGGGTGCAGTAAAGGAAAGCCCAGCTTGCTGGAAGGACTGCCAGGAGAGCTTTTTGTGCATTCCACCCCCAGTGCATGCACATGCCGAGGTGGCAGAAAGGCCACGCGCTGAGAGGCTGACACGGACATGTAGCTGTTCTGGGTGGAGCAACACAAGAGAAGCAGAGGACATGGAGGTGGGTAGCAGGTGTTTTTAGATTACGGAAGAAAATGAGAGTTAGGAACTGCATGAGAAGAAAATAACAGACACGACTCACTAAGCTACATTCTGCAATTTCTAGGGAGCAGAAACCAGAAATTCATGTTAGAATTATACTACTGTACTTCCATATATATGTATTTTGAGACAGGGTCTTGCTCTGTCACCCAGGCTAAAATGCAGTGGGCACAATCACAGCTCACTGCAGCCTTGACCTCCTGGGCTCAAGTGATATCCCTGCCTCAGTTTCCTGAGTAGCTGGGACCACAGGCCTGGCTAAATTTTTCTTTTTTGTAGAGATGAGGGTCTTACTATGTTGCCCAGACTCATCTTGAACTCTTGAGATCAAGTGATCCTCCTGCCTTGGCCTCCCAATATGCTGGGATTACAGGCAAGAGCCACTGTGTCAGGCCTAAATAAAAACTGCAGTTAAGCAAAACAACAAAACCATAAAAGCAAGTTTATGGTGTGCGCATGGTTCAAGCAGTGTGCATAAAGGTCACTCTGTGCCTGTAGACTCTCGTCCTGTCATGTAAAATGCCCACAAAACTGAAGAGTGACACCAGAGCGCTCACCATGCACAGGCCTACAGCATAGCTGACAAGCCTATGTTTACTCCTAACAAAAACGGACACATGGGCAGCAGTCCTGGGCCCACCACCCGGGAAAGGCTCCTTAATTAACTATCCGGGAATGGGGACGTGCCTGCCTTTTCACCTTCCACCTGAAGGTGACACACACGACACATGCACTTGTTTTCAGAACACACAACACTGTGATGTGTGGGTATAGCCACACAGCTGAAGGAGGAGGTTTAAAAAAACATTCTTGGCAGGGTGTGGTGGCTCACGCCTGTAATCCCAGCACCTTGAGAGGTCCAGGCAGGCAGATCACCTGTCTAGGCAACATGCTGAAATCCCATCTCTACTAAAAATACAAAAATTAGCCTGGTGTGGTGGTGCATGCCTGTAGTCCCAGCTACTTGGGAGGCTGAGGCAGGAGAATCGCTTAAACCCAGGAGGTGGAGGTTGCAGTGAGCCGAGATCACACCACTGCATTCCAGCCTGGGTGACAGAGACCTAGGTGACAGAGACTCTATCTCAATAAAAAGACAAAAGTAAAAAACATCCTTGGACTTGCAGCAGAGTGCTCACATGACACAGTCATAACAGCATCCTGCAGCTGTGCTGCACCTACAGCCTGACACAGTGAGGCACACGTCCACCCAGGCTGACACATCACTGCCCCGCTACAGAATCCCCCTTGCTGGGCGGGGTGGCTCACAGCTTTAATTCCAGCACTTTTGGAGGCCAACGTGGGCGGGCACATCACCTGAGACCAGGAATTCAAGACCAGACTGGGAAACATGGTGAAACCCTGTCTGTACTAAAAGTACAAAAATTAGCCGGGTGTGATGATGGGTGCCTTTAGTCCTAGCTACTCAGGAGGCCAAGGCAGGAGAATCACTTGAACCTGGGAGGCAGAGGTAGTGAGCTGAGACTGTGCCACTACACTCCAGCCTGGGTGACAGAGTGAAACCTTGCCTCAAAAAAAAAAAAGAATCCCTCCCTCCCCTTGTTGCTTTACTTGGGCATAATCTAGAAATTTCTCACTCTTCAGTGAGTTCCAGATCAGCAGTTTCCATGTTCAGAAGACATGAGTACTACAGACACTGATGGGCTGATGTAGCAGGTCTGACTGAAATACGAAGGATGCTGCCTTCAACACGGTCCCTGTGGGTTACTCGGGGAGGACTTGGATGGATTTCCAATAGTGACAATTCACCCACTGGCCAGACAGCTCTAATCCAACCACTGTGCCAAGGGGAAAAGGAAAAGTGGCCTCTTCCAGCAGGCAGGAGGCTGTGAGGTCTGAAACTCCCGTGACAGGCAGCACTGGGCCCAGACTGTCTACACAGACGTCCTAGCTCTCACAGCGGACACCCCCCAGCCAAGGGTCTCAGGGCACACTGCCCCCCTGCCACAGCCAGCCCCACTCACTGTTGGCGCCACTCTTCCCAATGAGGTGCCTGTGGAACTTGTGATCGATGTTGATCTCTACGTAGTCCATCCGGTTAATCTGCGGGAGGAGCACACAGGCCCACGGATGTGCCTGGTTACTTGACCAACGAGCTGAACCCCAAACTCAGCAGTCTCCACGCTTGCGTCTTCTGACCACTCAGCTGCCAGAATTGTTGGAGACTGCCCTCGCGTCTCTCCCCTGAAAGATGCCTTCTTCAAAACAGAGCTTCCTCTACCCAGGATTATTCCGGGACTTCAGCCAGCTTCTAGTTTCAGAATGTATTACTCACCCAGCTAGGATGCCCTGTGGTGTCTGTGCCCAGCCATGTGGCATGCCACTGAGAGATGACTGCCCGGGCCCAGCTCAGAGCCTCCCTTATCACCAGCACACACAACGTTCCAAGGGGCACCTTACCAAATCTTTGACCATGCTTTCTATCTGTTCCTGGGCCACATTGACATCCTCTGTGGGGCCCTCCAGGGTGATCTTGTCTTCGCCCTCTGTGAACTCGATGTGAACCTACCACACCAAAACCAAACAGACAGCTAAAACCTGATGGCACAGCTGCAGCTCCTCAGCTCCCAGTGAGCAGTCTCTGGTCCTCAGAGAGCACACAGGTGCCCTCGTGGGAGCGGCAGCTGATCCCAAATCGCTTCACATAGATGTGAGGGAGGAAGGGACATATCCACAGGCAGCAAACAAAGCTGAAAGGGAGGGTTAGGAGCTATTCTCAGGAAACTAAATACTGTGGCCTAATAATCTTGCCTTTCACTGACAACACTGTCTGTCCCCACAAAGGCCACTAGCATAAAGCATGTGATGTGCTCATGCACCATCTTAACTTTTACAGGACCTAGTCCTCTTTAGTTGCATAAAGAATGAGACAGAGCATGGATGGAATTTTAAAACTAGTATAAGCTGCACAAAGGTGGTAAAGTAACTTGCTCAACACAGACAAGGCTGCTGGCTTTCCTGATTTATTACCCTCCAGGTAAGGAGTTATGGAAGGGAGACTGGTCCTTATATGAAGCTACAAAAAGTAAAAGGGGGCCAGCACGGTGGCCCACCCCTGTAATTCCAGCACTTTGGGAGGTTCGAGGTGGGCGGATCACAAAATCAGAAGATTGACACCATCCTGGCCAACATGGTGAAACCCTGTCTCTACTAAAATACAAAAAATTTGCCAGGCATGGTGGCGGGCACCTGTAGTCCCAGCTACTCGGGAGGCTGAGGCAGGAGAATCACCTGAACCCAGGAGGCGGAGGCTACAATGAGCCGAGATCTCGCCACTGCACTCCAGCCTGGTGACAGAGCAAGACTCTATCTCTTAAAAACAAAAAAAACGTAAAAGGGCCTGGGCACAGTGACTCACCTGTAATCCTAACATTTTGGGAGGCCGAGGCAGAAGGACTACTTGAGCCCAAGAGTTCGAGCTGGGCAACATAGCAAGACCTTGCCTCCACAAAAAATTATAAAACTAGTCTGGGGTGGTGGTGCGCGCCTGAAGTGCCAGCTACTCGGGAAGGTGAGACGAGAGGATCGCTTGAGTTCAAGGCTGCAGTGAACTATGATTGCACCACTGCACCCTAGCTGGGTGACAGAGTGAGACTTTGTCACTAGAAAGACTAAAATAAATTTTATTTTTAAAAAGGACAGTAACATTAACTGGAAACTAAGTCTAAACAGAACAGGGGTTAAATATGATGGCTGTTTTCCCTGGTATTTCTTTTCTGTTCATGTTTCCTGGGTGCTACAATTTCCTTTGGTAAACTGAGAAAGCTTTAAATTCACACTTAATACAATTTATATACAAGTTCTGCTCTACAAACTATTATGAAGGTATTTCACCGTAATTACTAAATGACGTGTTTCTTAAAATACTTATGAAACCTAACAATACACAATCCTCTCTGGTTAAAGGCCAGTAGGATGGTACAGACATCAACAGACATTTATGCTGCTCTTCCTCAGCTAACCATGAAGTTGACCATGTCAAACAGGACAGTTAATTTAGAAAAATATATCAGTTTTCAAGGGCATCCACAGGATAAAGGTCAAAACAAAGCAATGTCAGAAACAGAGAGACAGAAAACAAGACAAATTCAATACACCAGGTGAAAAACGCGTCCTTACCTTTGGCATCTGCTGAGTGATTTTGGCCAGGTTCTGTCCTTTCTTGCCAATAATGAAACGGTGAAGCCAGGAAGGGGCGGCGACAGAGGAGACGGTGAAGCTATTGGCCTAAGAATACGGGAAAACAGCCATGGGTTTGCAGAGCTCAGGGTCATGTTACAGCAGAAGCCAGGCTGCTCACCTGGCGCTGAGAGGCGAGCACTCCCCAAACCCAGGAACCTGCACTGTGTCCAGGCCCCAGGATTACAATTAAGAGCTCATGCATGAAGGTCCCGTGGACTCCACTGAAAGGGGACGTACTTTAAGCTCAGAGGCGGTTACCTTGGCATAGACTTCAGTCAATGCCTGACCTAACTTTTCAGGCTCGCCTCGAAGTATTACAGTCTCCGAGATGCTGTCTGAGGGTGGGATCTCAACGGAAACGCCGGTTCTCTCAAGGATCTCCTGCAAAGAATTGCCCTTGGGCCCGATGACATACTTGTGCTGCGATTTCTTCACTTCCACTGCGATGGTTGTAGTCTTCTTTTTCTAAATAAGAGCACCGTAAGGGGCAGTCAAAGGGAAAGGTGCGGGAAGCGGGCAGGCAGGCACTGCCACTGCTGCAGAAAGCAAGCCACAGTGGCCCAGACTACAGAAGCTGGTCCCAAGAAGTGAACAACACGTGATCAGGACCAGTCAATCCCTAGAAGCCTCACTGCTCAAGGACTGGATTTTCCCCTCAGTCTAGGCACCCGCCAGCCGGTCACTTCGTCCTTAAACACTGGAAAACACCCAATCCTTTTCCTCAACTAAGGAACACGTTTCAGACTTCAAAGTTCACTAAACTGAGCTAAAAGCTTAATCCAAGACATGAACAAGTCTGAGCTGTACATCTGATCCTGGGGTAGCTGGCAGCCTATCAGCACAGCCAGAGGCCCAGGACAGGGACACAGGACAGCGAGGACAACTGCCTTGCAGATGCTCAACAGCAAGGCAGGGGCAGGCACCGACCTCACACCAGTCACTCAAGTGTAGAGACAATAAGCATCTTCATCAAGGATAGAAAGAGAAGGGGCAGAACCGGGCCTTAACTGAATCTCCAGACCCAAATCCTAGTTTCTCTTCCTTTCCACGGGGATTTGTCTCTATACCACATACCTTCTCCTCATAAATCTTCTTGATGCGAGCCACAGCCTGAGCCAATTGTTCCTTCTCTCCAGTAAAGACGATCTCCGTCCGGTTCACACTGGGTGGGGGGATGTTGATGCGCGTCCCTGTCTCCTGCATGATCTCGCCAACCAGCCTATTATACGGCCCGGCAATGAAGGGGTGGAATGCCTTTTCTACCTCTAGCCTCTCTACGGCACGTTTGTCCTAGAAAGGAAGGGATGAACTGATGAGAACAGGTCTCTGAAAACCAACCGGGGACAGACAGGACTTTTCAGGGTTGGAGTCAAGCCTTCCAATCCCACCACACCATGCCTTTAAGTCCACGCTGGACACAGCAACCCATGAGGGAGTGAGGTCTGCACCAGTAGACAAGCAGGGGTGCGAGGCACTCACACAGGCCTCACCTGCTCGGCAGAGATGAGTAAGACTTCATGGCGCGCTTTCTCGATGCCCTCTTTGGTGCCAGTGATCTTGATCTGATTGCTGGGGTCATCCGGGCGTGGGATCTGGATTTTGGTTGCAGTTTTTAGCTCCAAGTCTTGCAGTTTCTCTCCATTTTTGCCAATAACAAAGCGATGGTGTTCTTTGGGAATAGCAACAGTTGCTGAGGCCTAGAGCAAGAAGAGAATTAAAAAAAAACAAGGATATTTGTAGGTTCTGAAGGAGCATATTTTTCCAAGATATTTTCTCTGTCAGAAACACCATCTTTGCTTATTCTTGCCCTCCAGCCCCAACCCACCCATCAGAACAGCGTGAGCTTAAACATCACGTGCTTGGGGAAGCTTACCCTGACTCCCAGGCTAGGGTAAGTTCAAGTGTATCTGCACCACTACTTAACATCCACTGGAATATATACCCACAAAAGGAGACAAGAGAAAACAGTCACAAAGGCTGGACAGGAAGAAGCATGTGACTGCATATCCAGAAACCCTGAGAACACTACTGGGCTAAACTCTATTGACAGCAAGGAGAAAAGATTGAAATCCAGAAATGAACAGCTTTAACTTCCACAAACAGCAACTACTTAGAAGATGCAATGAAAAAGATGCATTTCTAATAGAAAAAAGGAAAAAACAAAGAAAATAGCTAGACATAAGCCCAGCACAAGGTGGAGTACGTGCACTAGAAATTAGAAAATGTTCCTTAAAAGAGCTAAAAGAAGGTTAAAGTGATAAAGATGGTAATTATCCCAACTTTAAAATATTAATACCATTTCAAACCGTTGATTATGAAGGTTGTAATACAGAACAAACAAACAAAAAATAGAATAAACAAGAAAACCCTGAAAAAGAACAGTGCAGGGTAGAGGTGTTAACAGTGGTACTAGACATTAAATATGACACCCTTATCATTAACACAGGAAGTAGCAGCATATGGAAAGACAGACCATCTTGCTGGTCAGAACTGAAAACCCAGAAACAGACCTTATAATACGAACATCTAGGACATGGTAAAAGCCACCAATCAAGCAAGGCACTGGAGGAAACAGTCTTTTCAAGATGATGCTGGCATGCCCGTAATCCCAGCACTCTGGGAGGCCGAGGTGAGAGGATTGTTTGAGCCCTGGAGTCCCAGATCAGCCTGGACAACATAGTGAGACCTAACTTCCACAAAAATTTTAAAAATTAGCCGGGTGTGGTGATGCATGCCTGTGGTCCCAGCTACTGGGGTGGCTGACGCGGGACTGCCTGAGCCTAGGAGACTGAGGCTGCAGTGAGCCGTGATTATGCCACGACACTTCAGCTTATGTGGCAGACTGAGACCCTGTTAAAACAAAAAACTGGTGCTAAGAATTCAATAGTATATGGAAAAAGGTGAAACTCGATCAGTACCTTAACCCTATTTGCAATAAATTCCAAACAGATCAGGAACTGAAATGTAAGAACATATTTACAAGCAGCAGAAGAAAATATAAACTTTCTTTTTCTTTTTCTTTTTTTAAAGACGGGGTTTCACCATATTGGTCAGGCTGGTCTTGAACTCCCGACCTCAGGTGATTCACCCGCTTTGGCCTCCAAAGTGCTTGGATTACAGGCGTGAGCCACCACACTTGGTTGAAAATATAAACTTTCTTATGACATGATGGTGAAAAAACTTTCCTAACAATGACTCAAGATAATAAAAAAAAATGCAAGTGGCCCTTATATACTGAAGAGGTGCTCAGTCTTGCTCATCAGAAAAATGCAAATTAAAAGTATATTCAGTTGCCTCTCATACTGGCCAAAACCAAAGTATGTGATGAGCCTGGCTCTTGTGTACTGCTGATGAGAGTGCAAAACACTAATTCCTAAGGGCAGAAATTTAGCATCAGATAGCCCAATTCCATATGCACTCACCCTCTTGACCCAGCCAGCTCACTTCTAGGAATCTATCCCAAGATACACTGGGTGAAATAGGAAACAGCATATGCACATGATTTTTACTGTAATATAATTTTGTAACAGCTGAAGTCTGGAAACTACCCAAATGCCCATCAGTAGGAGAGCCTGGGTAAATTATAGCACACCTACAGAGTATTACACTGCTGTATAAAGAAATGAGAAAAATCACTACTTGTTGATATATAGACACCTAAATACAGAAGAAAAAAAGCAAGGCACAGAAAAGGGTGCACGGTGTATTTTGCTTCTAACTCTCAAAAACAAACAACAAAGGATAAACCGGGACCAGGAATGGACCCCTGCACAGGTGGGGAGGGAGCAGGGTGAAGATAACAGGCTGGGGAGATCTCTCTGAAAGAACCTCATTATATAATGTTGACTACGCAAACATCTAAACGTTGAAATACTTTTAAAACATTGAAAATAAACTGAAACAAATGTACCTAACTATATCAAGATGACAGGAAAACTTAGAAAAAAAGAAATTGCTTCAAGTGATTCTGAACTGATCATTTTCCTTTTCTGAGGCAGGCTCTCACTCTGTCACCCAGGCTGGGTTGTGGTGGTGCAAACAACACTCACAGAAGCCTCCACCTCCCACGCTGAAATAATCCTCTCTCCTCAGACTTCCAAGTAGCTGGGATTACAGGTGAGCGCCACTATGCCCAGCTATTTTTTGTAGACATGGGGTTTCTCCATGTTGCCCAGGCTGGCCTCGGCATCCCAAAGAGCTAGGATCATAGGTGTGAGAGCCACTGCCTGATTTTCCTTTCTTAAAAGCACAACTTTCCTAGCTCTGTCTTCTGAAAAGTCTAGAAGCTTTGATGACCCAGTGGCAATGCACACTCATGGAGACTGGCGTCTCCAACTGTAATTTCCTACTCAAAAGGTCCAGAGTTCACAGAAAAATAGCTGATTCAAGGTTTGTTTAAGGAAATACATAAGACTAGCCTGAGGCATCTTTGTATGTTAGAAATTAAGAAGTTATTGATATTAATGGGTCACGGCAGAAAGCTGCAGGGAACAAAACTGAAAGGAGGGGGTCCCATATGCCAAAGGTGAGGCAACTGCCGCATAAAGAATGACGGACACACCAAAAATGCCTGAGTTCATAATGACACGAAGAAGAGTCACTAACCAACACTGAAGTCACCAGAGTGCCAAAGAATCAATCATTTATTTGGCACTTCCCACTCAACTGTTGATGAAGAAAAATTCTTCTTTACAAGAATTATCAACTAATGTATGAACAGACAGAGAATCAGGAAAGCGTAATTTGCAGCCCTTAGCGAATTTGGGCAGTAATCACCAACTGATGATAAAACAATTACACAAAGGACTGATAAGAAACTTTATTATAAGGGAAGACACCAGACCTGAGCCTACCGGTCAATCTCAAAATCACAACAAGCAGAACAACCAGCCATCACAGCAAGGACTCAGCATCACCTACAGAATCTTTTTTGTGTGTGTGTGTGGGGGGCAACGGGGTCTTGCTCTGTCGCCAGGCTGGAGTGCAGTGGCACAATCTCGGCTCACTGCAACCTCTACCTCCTGGGTTCAAGCAATTCCCCTGCCTCAGCCTCCTGAGTAGACGGGATTATAGGAGGACACCACCACACCTGGCTAATTTTTTTTGTATTTTAGTAGAGACGGGGTTTTACCACGTTGGTCAGGATGGTCTTGTGAGCTGCCCGCTTGGCCTCTCAAAGTGCTGGGATTACAAATGTGAGCCACCACTCCCTGCCGAGCATTCTTGCCAAACAAGCTGACTGTGGAAGTAACCAAGCCCCTAAAGATCTGACACCAGTTCACCAAAAATAATCAGTGAATAGCAGAACAAATCAAACACCCACTGTCCCCAATAATCAATGGCATTAAAAAAAGGGAGAACTGGCTGGGCGCGGTGGCTCACGCCTGTAATCCAAGCACTTTGGAGGCCACGGCGGGCGGATCACCGGAGGTCGGGCAAGACCAGCCTGACCAACATGGTGAAACCCCGTCTTAAAAACAAAAAAAAAAAAAAAAGAGGACTGGATGGGCATGGTGGCTCACGTCTGCAATTCCAATACTTTGGGAGTCTTAAGTGGGTGGGTCATTTGAGCCTAAGGGTTCAAGACCAACCTGGGCAACATGGTGAAAACCCCTATCTACCAAAAAAAAAAAAAAAAAAAGAACAAAAAAAGAAAAAAAAAGAACAAAAAAAGAAAAAAAAAGAAAAAGCCAGGCCTGGTGGCATATGTCTGCAGTCTCAGCTACTTGAAGGGCTGAGTCAGGAGGATCACTTGGGCCCAGGAGGTCAAGGCTGTTGTGAGCAGTGTTGGTACCACTGCACTCCAGCCTAGGTGACAACGTGAGATCCTGTCTCAAAAAAAAAAAAAAAAAAAAGAGGGGGTAGAAGGGAGTAAGTATTGTTACAGAACGAGAGACTTAGAACTCTACAATCAATGTAACATTGGGACCTGTTTGGACACTGACTTGAATGGGCCAACTGGAAGAAACATCTTTGAGATGACAAGGAAAGTCCAAACACAGCCTGGGTTAAACATACATATGATATTAAGAAACCACTATCAATATGATTACATGAGTTAAGAGTACAATTATTGTATGTATGTGTATATATAAAAACAGGGGCTTCTCTGAAGTAAGGCACAATAATATGTCTGGAATTTGTTTTGAGATAATCAAGGGGCAGGAAAGTGTGTCAGAGTGAGTATATACGGATCAGAATATACTCTTCATTCTGATCCGTATATTCAGTGAAGTGGCCCTTTCCCCTGCAGTGTTCATTACAAAACAGAGTAATGAACCAGCAGACACCAGCACAACTTTCAGAGCCTGTTATGCACAGCCACAATGCTAGACAATGACAAGCAACACTGTCACCTTCATTAACACTTAATGGTTTAACTCCATGAAGCCAGCTGGGGTTTGGGACCGTCCCAATGCCCTCATGTGGTTGAGTAAGTGGCAAAGCTGGACTTCATCAGGTGGCACTTCTCTGCCTCCTAACTACGCCTTGCGCTCCTACTCCTCGGCCCCTCTTCCATCAGATCCCCACCGTCCAACCACCGTGCTCCAGATCCAGCTCCCACAAGATCAAGAAGACTCAGTAGCAGATGGGAAGAACCCCGATTCCTAAATAAGCCCACCTAGTACAACAGCAGTCACACAACATTTTAACATGATTCTTGACATTTTTTTTTTGGTCTTTAAGTGCTCCCACTTAGCGAGAAATGCCTCAGAGATTTCCTTATTTATTACAAATTTCGGAGAGAGATCCAAGATGGCCGATTAGCAACAGCCCAGGAATGTAGCTCCCAGTGAAAGCGCAGAGAACGAGTGAACATCGCACTTTCCGACGAATTTTTGTTGCCCACAGACCGGGAGATTCCTGGCAGAGGAGCCGCACGGGTCCCCAGCGCGACTCTTTTGGCCGGCGCGGCTGTTTTGCCGGCGCCCCAGCGCGGCGCTTCCCGGTGCGGAGTATACGGGACGGACGGGCTCGGCTGGTCCCATCCCCACAAGGAAAACAGCAATTGGAAGCGCTGCAGACTGAGAGCCTCACAGCAAGCACAGCGAACCCGGGAAGGTCCGGCTCTGTGGGGAACGAGCATCCGCCAAAGGAAAACTAAGAAACAGAAAAACTTCATCAACGGGCGGAGAGAGATCCAAGATGGCCGCGTAGAAGCAGCTCAGGATTGTAGCTCCCAGTGAAAGCGCAGAGGGTGAGTGGATGCCGCAATTGCAGACGAATTTTTGATGCCCACAGACTGGGAGATTCCCGGAGAAGGAGCAACACGGGTCGCCAGCGCAATTCTTTTGGCCGTCGCGGCGCTTCTCAGTG
>CAUYQU010010386.1:0-33147 GCA_963574635.1 Cheracebus regulus | reverse complement strand
TCTAGCTGCTGGCCTTGGCTTCTGAACAAACTGCTTGCTTACTGATATTGGGAGTTGTCACTGTCTCTAACTGCTGACCTTGGCTTCTGTACAAACTGCCTGCTTGCAAAGATCCCCAGTCCCCCCCCCCCGACTCCCCGGAAAATCCCCAGCCCCCCAAAAAGTGTTGTTTAGCATAAAAGCCCAGTTCTCCCTCAACTCGGGGCCACGGGTTGGAGAGACGCGAGTCCTCCATGGTCACCGGCAATAAAGACCCTGCAATTCATCATACTTTTGTCTTGGTGCTGGTCTTCTTATCTTGCTAAAAATACAACAGTATGAACCACATTTTTTAATCCAATCTACTGTTGATAGACATTCAGTTTGATTCCATGTCTTTGTGATTGTGAGTAGTGCTGTGATAAATATACACATGCATATGTCTTTATGATAGAATAATTTATATTCCTTTGGGAATATACCCAATAATGAGATTGCTTGGTCAAATGATAGTTCTGTTTAAGATCTTTGAGACATCTCCAAGCTGCTTTCCACAATGGCTGAACTAATTTATATTCCCACCAACAGTGTATAAGTGTTTCCTTTTCACCACAACCTTGCCAATATCTATTATTTCTTGACTTTTTAATAGTAGTCATCCATTCTGACTGCTGTGAGATGGCATCTCTTTGTGGTTTTGATTTGCATTTCTCTAATGATTAGTGTCTTGGAATATGTTTTCATATGCTTGTTGGCTGCCTGTATGTCCTCTTTCGAAAAGTGTCTGTTCATTTCCTTTGCCCACTTTTTAGCAGGAAGCGTTGTTTTTTTGCTTGTAAATTTCTTTATATTTCCTTGTAGATTCTGGACATTAGACCTTTGTCAGATGCATAGTTTGCAAATATTTTCTCCCATTCTGTACGTTGTCTGTTTACGCTGTTGATAATAGTGATTCTTCCTATCCACGAGCATGGAATGTTTTTCCATTTGTTTGTGTCATGGCTGATTTCTTTTAGCAATGTTTTATAATTCTCATTGTAGAAGTCTTTTACCTCCTTGGTTAGCTGTATTCCTAGGTATTTTATTCTTCTTGAGGCTATTGCAATTGGGATTGTGTTCTTCATTTGGCTCTCAGCTTGGATGTTGCTGATGTATAGGAATGTTACTGGTTTTTGTACATTGATTTTCTATCTTGAAACTTTGCTGAAGTTGTTTATCAGATCAAGGAACATGTGCACAGAAACTATAGTGTATTCTAGGTATAGAATCATATAATTTGCAAACAGGGATAGTTTTACTTCCCTTCTTCCTACTTGGATGCCTTTTCTTTCTCTTGCCTGATTTCTCTGGCTAGGACTTCCAGTACTATGTATGAGTGGTGAGAGAAGGCATTCTTGTCTTGTTTCAGTTTGCAAAGGGAGTGCTTCCAGATTTTGACCATTCAGTATGATGTTGGCTTTGGGTTCTTCATAGATGGCTCTTACTATTTTGAGGTATGTTACTTTAATGTCGTTTGTTGAGGGGTTTTAGCATAAAGGGATATTGAATTTTATCAAAAGCCTTTTCTGCATCTAAAAGATGATCATGTATTTTTTTCAGTTCTATTTATGTGATGAATCACATTTATTGATTTGTTTATGTTGAATCAACCTTGCATTCCAGAGTTAAAGAATACTTGATCATGATGAATTAGCTTTTTGATGTGTTGCTTGATTTGATCTGCTAGTATTTTTTAGAGTATTTTTGCATCTATATTCTTTAAGTATATTGGCCTGAAGTTTTCTCTTATTTATGTGTCTTTGTCTCTGCTAGGTTTTGGGATGATGTTGACCTCACAGAATGAGTCAGGGAGGAGACCTTTCTTTAATTTTTTGAAACAGTTTTAGTAGGAATGGTACCAGGTCTTCCTTATACATCTGGTAGAATTCATCTGAAAATCTATCTTGTCCTGGGATTTTTCTGGTTGGTAGGCTTTTTATTACTACTTCAATTTTAGTACCTGTTGGTGCGTTTAGGGATTCAGTTTCTTCCTGGTTCAATCCTGGGAGGTTGTATGTTTTCAGGAATTTATCTATTTCTTCTAGGTTTTCTAACTTTTGTGCATAGAGGTGTTAGGATAAATCTTTATAATTTGAGTTGCTAGGTTAAGGCATGTATTATTACGTTTTCATGCTGCTGATAAAGACATACCCAAGACTGAGTAATTTAGAAAGCAAAAGAGGTTTAGTGGATTCACAGTTCTATATGGCTAGGGAGGCCTTACAATCATGGTACAAGACAAAAGGCTTATCTTACATGGCAGCAGACAAGAGAGTGAGAGCCAAGCGAAAGGGGTTACCTCTGATAAAACCATCAGATCTCGTGAGTCTTATTCACTACCACAAGAACAGTATGGGGGAAACTGCCCCCATGACTCAATTATCTTGAGCTGGGTCCCTTCCACAACATGTGGGAATTATGGGAACTATAATTCAGGATAAGATTTGGAGGAGATGGGTCTACTACATTTTATTGTTTCTGTGGTAAATTTTTGTCCACATTTTAATATTTCTGAAATCAGGATGCATTTTACAGTTGTTGCTGAATGAGGCAGCAGTCATTTTTAGTCACTGTCAACACATGCATGTCAAAGCTTAGAGGGTGGGTGAAGCATTTGAAAGACAGTCTTGGAAACAACAGAGGATCACCCTTAAGAAATGGTGTGCCACCAATACTTTTGATAGCACAGAGGACAAGACTGTGTGGAAAAGCCACATCAGTAGTCTTGTGTATGTGAGAAATCAAACTGTAAGTGCAAAGTTTCTTTCCCCCCTTTTCATGTAGGCTCAACAGTGATATATGATGAAAATCTATGTCACTGTCTGAGTGATAACATGCTATCCTGGTTTGATGACATTTTTTATCCTGTACCATTGATAGTATCTTAAAGTTAATAAAATAGAATTATAGAGGATGAAAGATTGAAGACTTGAAAGAGGAGGAAAGTTCCTGGAAGACATGAAAGTGGATAAGATAATGGACACAAGTAGAGGAGTTACCTTGGGAAAGAAAGTGAAATGCTTTCTTTATTGGAAGAAAAAGAGAAGGGGATTTTTTTTCTTTTAATATCTCATTGTGTCTTACACCCACATCCCACTCATGCTGCAGCAGAAATTCAAGTCAGCCTGCCAAGTGGAAATGATTCTCTTGTTGCACACCGATACCAAAGAATCCAAATAACAAAAATTGGCATTTATTGAACACATGCTATATTCCAAGCATTATACTGGGTACTTTACATGTAGATAAGTAGAAGAAATTTAAAATGCATCATTTTCAAAGTCCTAACTTCTTTACACAGTTTTGATCATGTGAGGTTTCCTAAGAGAGTTTTGAAGCATGAGGATAAGGAGAATGATGGGGAGTAGGAGAAGGTGAAGACAAAGTTTAAGGCCTGTAGGTAATGAGATTTTCAATACATAACAATTGTATTTACCTCATTACATGACAGTTGAATAGACAGTTCTAGTATCCTACAGAAGATATTGGAGCAGTCGAATACAAGTTCATCTGTGGGAGCAAATTCAAGTTTGGAGTAAAGTTGAAAAGTTTAGTCATTATGGGAAATTAATGTTTATAGAATTTGTTTATACTAAGCAATAGGCTAAAGGCTGAGTGTTTACATTTATTTAATTTACTTACAAGGAAAAAATTATTGGGAGCTAGTAGACTGAAGTGTTGTAGAGTGTAGGTTGTGGAAGGTCGAAATCCTGGCTCTGCTATGTGTTAACTGTGTGGCTTTGATCAAGCTAGGGGTCATTTTGATCCCTCGGTTTCCTCCTTTTTATGTAGGTTTAATAGTGATACAAGACTGATAATATAAAGTGTTGGTGAGCTTGTAACAAAGGAGGAACTATCAGACATTGCTGGTGGGAATGTAAATTCATGTAATACCTTTTAAAGAAACAATTGATACTGTATAGTAAGAATGAAAGCACTCATACTCTACAACCCAGCAGTTCCACTTGGAGGTATAAGCACCCTAAGAGAGTTCTGGCACATGTGCAAAGATGTGTATAGGATATTCATATAGTATTGTTTAAAATAGAGAAAATTTGGAAATATCTAATAGGGGAATTAAGAAATAAACTATGGTGTTATCAGTCATATAAAATGTTACATAGCAGTTAAAGTGAACAAACTTGTTACATGTTTATTTATAGGACAATCTAGTATACAATGTTAAGGAATAAAAAGCCAGTTGAAGAATATATACAACATGAGTGTACTAAGGAAAAATTAAAAGAACACACAAAGCAATACTATATATTATTTCTAAAAATAATGATTATCTCTGGAGAGTGAAGGTGAGAGGGAGAAAGGATGAGGAGTAACAAATGTAGTTTCAAATTTATTAGAAATGCTCCTTTGAAAAAGAAAATTGGGCCACACACGATGGCTCACATCTGCATCCCAACATTTTGGGAGGCCGAGCCAAGTGGATCAGTTGAGTTGAGGAGTTTCAGACCAGCCTTTGACGTGGTGAAGCTCTGTCTCTACAAAAATAGACACAGAGTTGTGATGAGCATCTGTCGTCCCTGCTACTCAGAAGGCTGGGTCCAGAGAATCACTTGAGCTTAGGAGGCAGAGGTTGCAGTGAGCAGAGATGGAACCACTGTACTCCAGCCTGGGCAAAAGAGTGAAACAACATTTCAAAAAATAAAAATAAAAATTGAGACAAAGTAACAAACTGATAGCATTTGTTACTTCTAGGAAGTGAATAATACATGGATGAAGATGAGATAGGTGTGTATGTGTGTGTGTGCACATGTACGCATGTGTGTGTATGTGGGCATGTGCGTACCTGATTTTTACTGTATTTTTAAATATTTTCTCCAAAATATTTAATGAGAGCCAGAGTTTTCAGGAAGTCTGCAAAGGGGAGAAGGTGTTATTGAGTAAGCAATGTGGGTTTCAAAAAAAGAGTGACTCCATTCTGAAATGCTTCCCTCAACTCTGCTAACCTGTTAGCCTACTTCTTCTTTCTTTCTTTCACAATGAAATGCAAATGTTAATTTGGGAGGTTAACCCATTAATCCAGTGGCATAGTAACATGGATTAACTTTCCAGATTAAGAGAAAGCACTTCATGGCTTCAAGATAAGGGACAAGGCACAATTAATAATTATCATCAGCAGCACTTAGATTGTGATACTCCTCATCAGCTTCTATGCGGATATTCTCCCAGACAACTTGTAAATTGTAAAGTTTTAAAGTAAAGGCCCAGGGTGTAAGATATTAGGGTTGAGGGTTGGGGCCCAGGGGAAGTCATCAGGGTAAGTGTGTGTGGAGTGGCCCCAGCAGTGGGATGACTTTGTGTGTCTGGGATAGAGAAGGAGCACACTGCAATGTGTGGAAGCTGGTGAACTAGCCCATGCATTTGAATCAGAGCCAGGCCTGCTCTCCAACGGGATTGGAACTGCATGACTTCCCCTTTGTTTTAGATACTGAGTTTTTGTTTAGGTAATCAATAAAAATTTATTGACTCCCTTTCACTATTCATGGAATACTGTACGCATTAAATGAGTGGAAAGTAGAGTGGACATAAAAGAAATAGAAATAAAAACCACTTAGAAGAAGCATAGCGTAAATATATTAATTCCTTTAGTAACAAGATTAAGAAAAGATTTCTGATCAGCTATGCATATTCTCCTAGACCATCACAACTCATAAATCAACAAAATTTATTGACCGGGACTGTTCTGATGAACTAATTAACCTTTCTCAGCAGAGATTACTCTTTCCTGATATGTGGTGACTTCCACCCCAATTTCCTTTGATTTTATAAATTTCCCATAAAAATTGACAATGAAATATTTCCAGTGTCTCAATTTCCTTTTGATTTTTATTTTCCTCTTAGAGGAATGCATTTATACAATGATAAGTAAATACTACTTAGACTCATTTGCTCCATTGCTCAGAAAACCTTTTTAGGCCTTAGTAACATTTTTATTATGTTTGCTATTGTGGTGGATGGTGCTGACACGCTTAGAAAGTTTGTGGTCTTTCCCAGCACCTGCTTTTTTCAAATATGCAACTGAATTTTTCACAGTTGAACTCTAACATTTCTCTCCAAACTGAGTGAAGTTTCACAACACATTTGAAATATTTCTGAAGCTGGGCATATGTTCCTGTTTATCCAACACAAAGCTGAGTCCTCTTTGAACTTTCATCTCCGATAATGTCATCCCCTGATAATGTGTCTCATATTCTAACATTGCAACACTCTAAGATTGGAACTGTTTGGAGGCTTTTGTGCTTTCCAAGGGATTTGCTCCTTTTCTTCTCTTCAGTTTATTTCCCCCTTCATTTTAAGCAACTATGTGCTGCAATAGAAGAAGATATTGGTGGCCAATGCTAATAAACCTTTGTTAGGTGCCCTCTATTTTATCAGTGGGAACTTTTCTAAAATTGTTACCTTACACGTATTAAAAGTCCTACAACAGTTTCTCATGAGTGCTAATACATCATTTTGGTGCCAGAAGCCCAACCTATGCATTTCCAGCCCCCTCTCAGTTCTATTTCTGGCTGGTGTTGTTTCTCATGGGTCATGAGAGGCTAGCACCAACACAGCCTCATCTCCATGAAGAAGTGGAATGATGTAGGTACAAGTTGGATATTCTAAAATATTAAAACTCATCAAGAATCCTGTCAGGTTTGACGTGTGTGTGTGTGTGTGTGTTTCTTATCTGGCTCAAGAAACCTGAAAATGACTTTTCTGGCTCTTTAACACCATCTTCACACACCACAAGAATATTATCCAGCATGCATTTGGCCCCCTATCTGTTATGAAACCTTGGTGAGATATTTCTCTGGAGTCCCTCCAAAGTGAAAGGATCCCACATGGCATCCTTTTACACCTCTAGGAAAGAAAAGAGGTATTCAGAGTACATCATTTTCTGACTGTTTTCTTGGATGGCTTCAAATACCAGCTTTACTTGAGCATTGGAAACTTATGCTAGGAAAATATTACCTTCTCAGTCTCTTTTTTTAGATAGACTTTGATCTACATTCTTCCCTTCTTTTTATTTCCTCATACATTTTCTTATGAGAGCATATAATAAGACTCTCACATGAATCCTAACAAAAGGGATAAAGTAATAAAATGTTTTAAGATATAGTAATTATTTAGGTTGTACAAAAGGAAAACTTTAGTGTTGTTGTCTAAAAGATTAGAACTTGCAATTTCAACATAATTTACAATTATAGCACCTCATATGAACTGATTTTATTTCAATCTTTATGTCGTTTGCACTATTAATTATCTTTGAGTTCTTCATAAAAACAGCAATTTATGAATCCAAGATGGCATCATAATCATGCATATCTCCTCCTGGAAATTTACTCAAGTGATTGGGCAAAAATAAACTTTTCAGTGATGTTACTGCTTCATCTATATTTAAAAGATTATGTGTCTTTGTCCATGATTGTGCTTGCAAAGAAGAGAGTAGCACTTAAGTAATTTATTTAGTATCATCGTACTAACTGAATAATTGGCCCTTCAGGAATCTACTCTGGGGTCTAAAATATGTGACTGAACTGTCTATACTGGCAGTATCACCTAGATTACTGGATGGAGCTTCCTGAAAATATTAATTAGAAAGATGACACAAGCTATTTATTTGCCAAATACCTTACCCATTTGGGCTGCTATAACAAACTACCGTAGACTGGTTGTTTTATAAACAATAGACATTTATTTATCACAGTTCTAGAGAGTGGGAATTCCAAGATCAAGGTGTCAGCAGGTTCAGTGTCTGGTAAGAGTTGGCTTTCTGGTTCATAGATGATCGCCTTTTCACTGTTATCTCATGGTGGAAAGGAGTAGGAGCTCTGTCACTCCTCTGTTATAAGGAAATTAATCCCATTTATAAGGACTCTTCCCTCATGACCTAAGCAACTCCCAAAGTCCTCCACCTTCTAATATTGTCATCTTGGGGGTTAGGATTTTAGCATTTTAAGGGAACACAAGTATTCAGTCCATACCACCAAGAGATCAAATGCAGCAGAAACCTCATGGTAACTGCAAAGCAAATCTTATAATAGATTCATTAAAAATAAAAAGCAAGGAATCAAAAATTCTACTAGAGAAAATCATTTATCCAAAAAGGAAGATAGTAAAAGATGAAAAAATAAAGGCTCTAGAACCAACTAGAAAATAATTAACAAAATGGCAGTAGTAAACTCTCAACTATCAATAATTACCTTGAATCTAAATGCATTACGTTCTCTATTTAAGAAACATAGATTGGCTAAATTGATAAAATCAAAAGCAAAGAAACAAAAAAGCCAAGACACAGCAATATGCTGCCTATAATTCTTACTTGTAGGACACCTGTAAGGACACAGAAAGAAAGTAAAGGGGTGAAAAAAGATATTCCATGCAAGTGGAAGCCAAAAAGAGCAAGAGTGACTATGTCAAATAAAATAGACTTTATGTCAAAAACTGGAGACAAATAGTATCATTGTAACTTAATGAGATCAATTAAGAGGATATAATAATTGTAAATATATATGCTTTCAACATTGGATCACCTAAATATATAAAGTAAATATTAATAGATCTCAAAGGAGAGATAGACTTCAGTACAACAATAGGAGGGAACATTAACATCCAACTTTCAGCAATGGACAGTGCATTCAGTTAGATACTCAACAAAGAAACAGTGATTTTAAGCTGCACCCTAGATCAAATGTGCCTAACAGCCATATACAGAGCATTCTATCCAACAGCTACAGAATACTCATTCTTCTCAACTTCACATGGAACATTCTCCTAGATATATCATATTTTACTCCACAAAATAAGTCTTAACAAACGTAAAGATTGAATCCATACCAAGTATCTTTTCTGAACACAATAGTATAAAACTAGAAATCAGTAACTGAAGAAACATTAGAGACTAAAAATACATGGAAATGAAACAACGTGCTCCTGAACCACCAATGGGTCAATGAAAAAAATAAAAAAGGGAAGAAACTAAAACACAGTATACCAAAACCTATGAGGTACTTGTTATGTAGTAATAAACAACTACATAAAAAAGAAGAAAGCTCTCAAATAAATAACTTAACATTGCACCTCAAGGAACTAGAAAAACAAGAAGAACCCCAAGTTAGTAGAAGAAAAGAAATAATAAAAATCATTAAACAAGTAACTGGAATAGACTTTACAGAAAATCAAAATGAATAAACATTTAAAAATTGGCAAACTTTAGCTAGACTAAGAAAAAAACAGAAGATCCAAATAAATAAAATCAAAGACAAAAAACAAAGATACTACAAATTGTCCCCACAGAAAAACAAAGAGTCATAAGAAACTATTATGAACACCTACTTGCCAACAAATAGGAAAAACTTGAAGAAATGGATAAATTCCTGGAAACAAAGATCTTACCAAAATTGAATCATGAGGATATAGAAAACCTAAACAGATCAATAACCACTAATGAGATTGGCTCAATAATAAAAAACCACCCATCAAAGAAAAGCTGAGGACTGAATGGCTTCCCTGCTCAATTCTACCAAACATTTAAAAAGGTACTAATACAAATTCTTTCCACTATTCCAAGAAATTGAAGTTGAGAGAATTCTTCCTAACTCATTCTACAAGGCCAGCATTACCCTCATGTGAAAGCCATACAAGGACACAACAAAAAGAGAAAACTGCAGGCCAATATCACTAATGAACAATTGACACAGAAATCTTCAACAAAATACTTGTAGACTAAATTCAACAGCATAGTAAAAAGGTCATTCACCATGATCAAGTAGGATTCATTCCAACGATGCAAGATTGGTTCAACATATGCAAATCAATAAATGTGACAACACATTAACAGAATCAAGGACAGGCATCATATCATCATTCCAATAGATCTAGAAAAAGTGCTTGATAAAATTTAACATTACTTCATGATAAAAACCTCAACAAACTAGATATAGAAGGAATATATGTCAAAATAGCAAAAGTCATATATGACAAACTACATATGTCAAACACTATGTACACAACAAGGAACTAATATTCAGAATATATAAGGAACTCAAGCAACTCAATATCAAAAAAGGAAACCTGATTTTAAAAAGAGAGAAAGCTCAAATACACATTTCTCAAAAGAAGATACACAAATCATCAATAGATTTATGAAAAAATACTCAATATCACTAACCATCATGGAAATGCAATTTGAAACCACAGTTCGATATCACTTCAACTAATTAGAATAGTTGTTATTAAAAAGATAAAATATAACAAATACTGGTGTGGATATAGAATAAAGGAAACACATATACTCTTGGTGTGAATGTGAATTAGTACTGCCATTATAGAAAACAATATGTTGATTCCTCAAAAAAATTAAAAATAGAATTACCTTATAATCCAGCAGTTGCAGTCTTGGGTATATGTTCAAAGGAAATAATATTATTATGTTGAAGAGATAGTTGCACTCCATGTTTATTGAAAAAGTATTTGCAATAGCGAAGATATAGAATCAACCTAAGTGTCTATTAATGGATGAAGAAAATGTGGGTATCTATATATAATGGAGTGCTATTCAGCCATAAAAAAGAATGAAATCTTGGAATTATTTGTGGTGAAATGGATGTACTTAAGGGCATTATGTTTAGTGAAATAAGCCAGACACAGAAAGACAAATACTACATGATCTTACTCATATGTAGAATCTAAACAAGTTGATCTCAGAAGTACAGAGTAGAATAGTAGTTACCAGAGTTAGATAAGAAGATAGGGGAGTAGAGAATGATTGGCCAAAGGAGACAAGTTGTAGTTAGAGGGGAGGAATAATTTCTGGAACAAAGTTATAGTTACATAGGAGAAATAAGTTTTGATGTTTTATATTGCACAGTAGGGTGACTATGGTTAACAGTATTACATATTTCAGAATAACTAGAAGAGTGGATTTTGAATGTTCTCACCACAAAGAAATGATAAATGTTGATGAATATGCTAAATACCCTGATTTGATTACACACACACAATTTATATGTCTGTTGAAACATCACATTCTATCTCATAAATAAATAAAATCATTATATGTCAACTTTAAAAAGAATATTTGAAAGTCCATTAAATAATCCTATGAAAAGAAGTTACTTTAAAAAGAAATACATAAAAACTGAGAAAGGAATCAGAATTAAGAATTAAAGAATGAAGTAGCCAGGTGTTAATATGACTTTTAATTAGCATTGTATTCATTCAGTGAAACAGGCAGTGATAGAAAAAATTATTGTAATTATAATGCATAACACAAATGTCAAAGTGATTTTTAAAGTACTAAATGTTTAAAATAATATTGTAATATTAAATAAAACTAAACATTCAAATGATATTAATAAAGAGGATGAAGGGCAATAGGGTTGAGGGAGTATTGAAGGAAGTTGCTTAATTCCATGTTTTAAATGAAGAAAGATTCAAAAGATGAGTTCATTAATTTTTAGGTTTTTAAATTTTTTCAAGTTATTATAAAGAAGCACCTTCTACTGATAGAGATAAAACTGTCTCTATATACTTTTTGTTTTTCAATATTTCTGATATAAGCCAGTTATGTACACTATTTTCAAATATTGCTCAGATATTTTCTGCAAAAGGAAATTCTAAGCATGCTTTCTCTAAGTCTATAAAACTTTGGCTTTTTGTTTAATCAGGATTCAACGATGAAAACTAAAATCAAAATTTAATTTGTATTTTCTAATCCCAATAATCTTTTGTCAAAGCAGGTAAAATGGCCAGACAGATTAAAACATGAAGAAAGAAAGGGACTAATTCATGGATCAAGGATAATTATGCATGTCAATTTTGTCTATGTTATTATTGAGACTTACTTTCAGAATGTGGGGAAAAATGAATCTCACTGGGTTGCAAAGTAATTATTAATCCAGAGGAAGGAGAAGAAAGCCTGACTGGTTGCTGTGGAAAGATTCAGTCATGGTATGTGTGAGAGGAGAGAAAAAATAAGTGGCAAGAGATGGGTCAGCAGCTGCAGATACTACCATTAGAGGCCCAGCATGCCTTCTAGAGATTGCCCTAATTCCCCTAGATTCAGTTTATATGTTTTTAAATTAGTAAGCATTCTCTTGTCCATATCACAGAAATTTCAAATGAATACTGAGCCAGGAGATAAGTGACATGAGCTGCTTTTAAGTCATTTTCTTACTAATAACAGAAAGGAAATAAACTCTACCTAGGAAAAGACAAAATCATAATGGAAAGCAATGATTTGCCTCTTGCTAAAGCAATAACTGTATTGGTATTTGAGAGACTATTAGAAAATTTTTGGAGAAAAAAACATGGGTTTCAAGAATCTTAAGCTAGGAATTCCACAAGTATATTGCCATATTATTTTTAAATAGAAAAGAGAAATTGACTTTTCATATATATAAAGCAATTGGATTCTCAGTAAAACTCATGTAAAAACTTACCTTTATTTACACATTTTGGGAATAATAATAAAATACTTGAAGTTGGAGTGGTTTAAAATAAGTTGAGAAATAATTTTCACATATTTGAGGCTGCCTAATCACACTTTCAGGTTATTTTGAATTAATAGTTGAGACAACTTAAAAATGAAAATCTTGATTTGTTGAAAACTACATCAGAAACCTTTTTAAAAGAACATTCATGTCTATTTGAGAATTTCTAGCATTTTATTATAAAATGAAAATATGAAAACTACCCACAAATTAGCTCCAATTTATTGACTCATTCATGCAATAATATTTTTTTTATTGACTATGTTAAGTGCTGAGGTTCATAGTCTCTGCCCTTATGAAACTGGCACAACTACAAGAAAACAATCCCCAAAAGTAAAAATTCCACTGTAAAAGTAAATTATTATCCAAAAGATTGCACTATGCTGGAGTAATCAGTTTTTTGGTAGTCTTTTCCCCTTTCTTCTGTTTTCTCAGTCTTCTGTAATAGGAATATTGCCCTTAACGTACTCTTAAAGTTCCACTGACTTGGAGCACTGTGCCAAATGCTTTATGAACATTGTCTTATTAATATTAATGCTTAATGACAACTAATAGATCATCACTATTTTATACTTGCAGAAACGAAGTCTTAGATTAAAAATCATACCTCAGGCGCTCAAGTTATAATTTGAAACCTGGTTGGTTTCACTTTGAATTTTCATGGCCACTATGAAACATTAGCAAATCACAAAGAATTTATAAAATTATATTCATACCTCCAGAATGAGACATAATATGTGAAAAGATAAAATAATATTTTCTTGGATTTTAACTTTGTATTTTTTTCTATAAGAAATATAGCAGTTCTTTATTATTTTTTCAGAACCAGCTCAGTTCTCCTTCCCATTGTGCTGTTGGGCAACATTATCTGTTGTTCTTGAATCTCTTCCACTCCAGTGTTACACCGGGGATCTAATATCATAACCAAGTTGGAAGGTGTTTTGGTGATCCTGTGGACATTGTTTATCTGTCTCCACTGGTTATTACTAAAATTCCCATTGTCCAAGCCACACAGTTCATTCAGGCAAACATAACTCTACAGCTTTTTAAAATCATACTTTAAATATGACCTCTGGAGAGTAGGAAAATTGTAGTTATTCCTCTTTAGAGTCTTACAATTTCCTTGGAATACTGTCTGACACTAAAGAATAGTTCTCTTCACTGCCAAAACAGCTGTGAAATTTTAAACCCTTGTTTCTCTTGTATGGGACTACCATGTCCCCATACTCTTGCTAACTCTTGTGAGAAATAAGGATTAATTTGTCCAAGACTAATCCCCTGTATTCTGGCTTTCCAAAGAGAGACCTGGACTTCTGCAAGGCCCCATGGAAACTGGATATACAGTCTTTGTTTAGGATAATCAGTACCTCTCAGTCTCAAAGCTTGAACCCCACTTCCTCACCCCATCGTGCCAGCTGAGAGACCAATGCTTCTGCAACCATGAAGGTGGATGGGGTGAATTCTTTGCTAACTTACCACAATGTGAGCTATAAGTGTAAGGTTTATATCTCTCCTACCTATTTCCCAAGAAAGGGACTGACATTCTTCCCAAACAAGAACACCAAACTAGCAGCTTAAAGTTCTAACAGTGGTTCTTACATATCACGTTGCTGTTGAATCCTGGCTTTGAATGCCCACCTGCCCCCAACTTATCCTGGGATGAAGTTGGTGTTTCCCTAATCCTGCAACATAAAAGCATCACGGCCCAAAGATCTGAGTCCGTTTCCAGACGTGGGAGTTAGGCTCTACTGGGCTGCTGTGTAGTGCCCTATAGCACCTGCTATTGCTCCTGCCCCCTGAGTATTCCGCAAGAAATTCTACTCCAGCAAGCCTAATTCAAGTGACATAGGGCCATTTGAACTTGTTTATACAATATCAAATTAAATTTTTGTTTTGCTAACTTGAAAGGTATAAAATGCTTTCAGTATCCATACCCTTGGCTGCTAGTGAACTGAACATCTTTTCATAGGTTTGTTGGTCATTTTTATTTTGACTTCTGTGAAGTTCTTGTATCATAGTCTTTGTCTTTTCCTTATTAACTTGTAGAAGCTTACTGAAAAAATAATCTTCTGTTTCTTATATGTGCCGTAAATCTATTTCCCCATTCTTTCTCCTTTAACCTTATTCATGGTATTTGTGTTTGAAAAATACCTACATTTTTGCTACTTAATTTTACACAGACTTTCTATATTTTTTATTTTTAAAATAATCTGATCCTATTTATTTGCCACTCTTAGAAACTCTTATTTTTTACTGGATTCAAGGTCAGGGTAGAAGCTCTTAGAGTGAACAGCCTCTGCCCCTTGGGGACCTGTTCCTGGCATTTCTCTTTGGTTTCCCATTCTCTTGGTCAAAAGTTTAGCTTATTCTGCAGCTTCTTACTTATTTTTCCTAGCAAACTGTGTCTTCAGAGCAGTATGTGGATGTTTTGTGTTGCAGAACACATGGAATAACAGGATGCTGAATCTTGGGCAGTCTGGTCCTGAGTTTCTTACCTTCTTTGTTTAGGGACTTTCTCACAACATATGGTGAGTATTATCTTTTTAGAGATATTTGAAAACTTAGCAGATTCTGCTACCTCTCTTGGGCCCTAGGTGATGAGGCATAGTATTATCAGCCAGTCCAAGAATATCCTCCTCTCTCCCGACTTAAAAAAATTTTTTTTTATAATAACCAAATTAAGAGCAGTCAAATTGACATCCACAGTGCAATCTCAAACAGATTTGTACTTTCTGCAGTTCTCCTTGGCATATGACAGGAACTCTCCTTACTTAGTAAACACAGCCATGGGTCAAGACATTCTGCTTCACGAGGAAACCTTGTTTGCAGTTTCCGTCACGGATTCAGATGACATAAGCTTTTTTCACTCTTCAGTCAGCATCAGCAGCAACTTCTATGGCCATACGCTTCTCATAAAAGGCATGATGTTTGTGTTCATTGTCCATTTTGGTGCATTTTTGGCAGCTTGCGACTGAGAGGGAAACATTCATGTTCGCTCTGAAGTGGCGCTTCCCTCTGAAATACCATGAAAAAGAACAGCCAATCCTATATTTCTATGTATTAGATATTTTTATTTCCATATACAAAATAAATGCATTTTACCTTTCTCTCATGAACTCATCTTCCCAATTTTTCTATTTTGACTTGATCCCAGAGTATTACTGGATACATTGACCTAAAAAAAGTCAATTTTAAGGGTATTTTTTTTTGTGCCTTTAGGCATCTTCTAGAAAGAGTTAATCTATATGCATTCGATGCCATAGACACACATTGTGGTATTATTTCTTTGACTTATTCAAAGTTGATAAATATTACATTGTCATTTTTGTTGCAAAGTGCTCCCTTGAGTTCTGAGTTCATAGTGGGAGAAAAAAATGTTTATACAAAAAAAGCCATTATATGCCAATTTTTGGTTGATGAAAGCTATACTAGAAAATGTTTCTGTGTTTATTCAATATGTAAGTCAGCTCTTATTTACCTTTCCAAAAAAAAAAAAAAAGAACTTATTGGCAGGCAAGCTTCTTTTCTTGACCTTTTAATAGAACATCATTTCATGAGTATATGAGACCTCTGGAGGGGGCCAGCCTTTGTTGCTGTTCCGCTCAGCCACCCATTCTCCAACATGGTTTACATGGTTGCCTCCAGTCCCATCTGTAGGAATTTTTTTTTTTGCAGGTTTACTATGTGTTATCTTTTACATAAGCCATGCAGCCATTGACATTTTATTTCCCAATAGCCAGCTAGGTAGAAAAAAAATCAACTGTGATCGTAATTTTAATGAAGCAGAATTTACATTGTTTCCAGCCTGTCTGCCAATTTGCTTTTTAGGAAAGTTAACCCAGATGTAGCTTAATCTGTCTGCCTTTTTTATCACCAAATATTCTCCTGTCAATATCAGATGAAGGGTAGTAATATACTCTTACTGGTTTTGCACAATTCATTCCTGAACTTCAGTGAACAGGAACTAGTTGGTGTTTCCCGGAGGCCCTAAAGATCCCTTTTCTACCCTTGCTCATGATCTACTGTAGTCAGACTCTCTCCTGTCTCCTGTTCAGCTTGTTTCTGTTGGCTTCAGCAAATCCATCAGTGACTAAGGTGTGGCCTCTTGACCAAAATAGCTTGGGAAGCAAAATCTGACCTCATTGTAATAGATCTCCCATTAAGACACAAAAGTCATTATTATATTAAAAGTGTCTTGATGAATAAGTGGGAATTTTACACTCTCACAGAACATTAGATTTTACTTATGTTTCAGAATTTGCATCACTGATCCCTGTAGCCATCACATTTTATATTCCATCATGTTTGTTATTTAAAATGTGTATTTGTAGATATGTGTATACACACCACTAGACCATCGTGATGTCATACTGAGATACTAAAAGTTTGTGGTAAAACAGATGAAGATTATGGTCCCTGCTCCCAGATGTCCAACTGAAAAATTAAGATGATAGTAGCATTGATAAATCTACTATGTAACTCAAAATCAAGAAGCAGAATTGCTCATCTCGGTCCTAAACACATTGATTATTCTCTTGCAAAGGAGTAAATAAAACTAACAGGTCCATTTTGTGTCCTCTTCCAAATCATAAATGGCCAGATTAATTCCATGTTGCCTTTCTCCAACACCAGCCCCTCTCTGACTCCCTCACACTTTTTCTACTTTAGTAGGCAATTCCATGATAAGAACATTCTGGATCTGTTAGCCCTTTCATCCTTTCCCTGCCTTTCCCCTGCTCTGCATTAAGGGACATTAATCTCTGCAGTTGTGTTTCCCATGCTCAGTGGCTTCAAATAGATGATAGAGAAGGTGGTGGGGAGGAAGAAGCCAGGGTATCTCTCTTCTTCCCCTGCCTTCTAACAGCTTTATGAATTCAGCTCTTGGCAGGCAAACCAGTTATGGTTCCAGCTTCCGCTAGTGCCCGTAACACTGCGTTCATTCTTTATCCCCTCAGTCATGGGTCAGGGTGGCTTCTTGCTGTTATGTATATCTTTGCATTGGCCCACTGTCCTCTGTTTGGTTTCTCAGCTCTTTCATCACCTAGGGAATCAATTTTCTGCATTAAAGTCTCTATAACTACTCAGGTGGTTTCTGTTTCCTGACTAGATTCTATGAAGATACATGCAATTTCCTAGATACATATGAAATAACATTTCAGACCTCTGTGGCTTAAAAATAAAATCTCTGTAAAGACTAGAAATTATTCCATTACTCACAGAGGGCAAAGCCAAAAATGTAACTGCCAGGGGGAAGCCCAAGAATGTGCTACTTTTTAATTCACTCTGATACATCTGTTGCCTTGCTCTACCCAGAATGTAATCTACTTATTTAAAATAAATATTTCCTTGTTAAAGATGTTTATAGTTAAGGAATATATGCTTTAATAAAGCTCAAGAAGAGGAAATACTGCTTTTTACTTAATCTTTCCTCTAATTAGACTTGACTGGTTGTTAGAATTTTAAAAAATATTTTTAAAACATTTACAAAAAATTATTTTAGTTATTTGTGGAACAGAAAAAAATCAAGCAATATACAATATTTTGCATTATTTTTCTCTGGTTAACTAGTACAAAATACAAAACTAGTAATAATAAATGTAGCTTCCAAAGTTTCCCACCTCATTTCAAATGAATCAATGACTTGGAGTAGAGCCCTTTGAACTTTGCTATATATGACAGTAAACATTGACTTTCAGTACATTTTCTCTTGATGTTGTTTGTCAGACTGTTTCGCAATATAAGATGCCAGAAATCTTATAAAATAAGAAGATGGGGGAAGATGTCACACTTTCTGTTTCAGGCTCTATATTCTCCCTGAAATAAATGATGAAGAGTTCCAAGGAGAATATGGCACTGATGGCGAAGCCTTAGATATGACATGGAAATAAAATAATCAGAATCCTAAATAATTTTTATAACTGTTTTAAATTTCAATTTTCCTATTTTCTTTGTTTATTTCTTTTTTTTTTCCTTTCTTTTTATTTGAGACGGAGTCTTGTTCTGCTGCCAGGCTGGAGTGCAGTGGCAAAATCTCGGCTCACTGCATCCTCCGCCTCCTGGGTTCAAACGATTCTTCTGCCTCAGCCTCCCGAGAAGCTGGGACCACAGGTGCACCACCACGCCCAGCTAATTTTTGTATTTTTAGTAGAGACAGGGTTTCACCATGTTGGCCAGGATGGTCTTGATCTCTTGACCTCGTGATCTGCCCGCCTTGGCCTCCCAAAGTGCTGGGATTACAGGCTTGAGCCACCGCACCCAGCCTCTTCATTTATTTTTAAAAGAAAAACTCTAAGCTTAGGTTTTTATTAATTGCCACATCGCTTTTATAAAGAGTGAATGTTATTGCCCGTATTAGTCAGGGTTCTCTAAAGGGACAGAAATAATAGAATATATGTTTATAAAAGGGGGAGTTTATTAGGAGAATTGACTCACACGATCAAAAGGTAAAGTCCCACAATACGCTGTCTGCAAGTTGAGGAGCAAGGAAGCCAGTGGTGGATCAGTCCAAGTCCCAAAACCTCAAAAGTAGGGAAGCCAACAGTGCAGCCTTCAGTCTGTGGTCAAAGGCCCAAGAGACCCTGGAAAACCACTTGTGTAAGTTCAAGAGTCCAAAAGCTGAGGAACTTGGAATCAGATATTCAAGGACAGGAAGCATCCAGCATGGGAGAAAGATGAAGGCCTGAAGACTTAGCAAGTCAAGTCCTTCCAACTTCTTGCTATATTCTAGCTGTGCTGGCAGCTGATTAGATGGTACCTACCTAACTGAGGGTTGGTCTATCTCTCCCAGTCCACTGATTCAAATGTTAATCTCCTTTGGCAACACCCTCACGGACATACCCAGGAACAATATTTTGCATCCTTCAATCCAATCAAGTTGATACTCAGTATTAACCACCACAAGTCCACCCCTTGTCAACTTGAACCCATGTACATCTCCTGAAATTATACATAATCTTCAAATAAAGACAATATTGTTATAATTATATCTAACATAATACAGCTATCCTTTGTACAAATGGAAGCACACTAATCCTTAACCTAACTAATACTTCGTAAAGTTAACAACACTTAAATGCTAATATAAAGTCAATAAATATCACATGGTAGAGGAAAAAGAAAGGAAATAAAATGAAACTATTAGTACAAGTGTATAGGTGCACAAATATATTCTTAACAAAATAAGTAGGAAATATTCATGACAATTACAGTCCTCATTTCTGCAACTGGTCACGTGATCGTAGGTGGTATTGATGACTACCTTTTTCTACAATTCATTTTGTATTGCCTTTGCATTCAACAAGCACCTCAGCAGGTTATGGTTTTTGTTTGTTTGTTTGTTTGTTTTTTACCTGGTGGTGTGACCCAAATCTTTATTCCTGAAAGGTCTGGGCCATTTGTAATCCTGCCTGAATTGGGTTGTTGTAGTTTCCCATTGACCTTAATCACACACCATGGTAATACTAAGAGACACCCTAAAGGATCTCCTGAATTCTGTGCATGCTCTTTCTTACCTCCATTGTGGAGGAGTAGACTGATTTCATCTCAACATTCTGGGTCAGTCACTCCAGCCAACACTCTAACTCCCTTCTTAGCCTGTTAACTTAGAGGTAGGAGGAGCTGAAAGTGTCCAGGTGGCAATCTTAGCTTCCAGTTTAATGGAATCATTGTTGTGTCTCCTGGTGGTAGCATTCCTCCCTCTGGAGCTAAGACCTCTAGGCCAGCAGAACTTAATGTTGCAGGAACAGGAAGAAAAATTTTGCCTGTGGGTCAAGAGGTGATGATGAGTAGTGCCACTTCCACTTCCACCCCTTGATTCCTGGACTGGTGAATCCTATTTGAGAAACAGTACCATATATTGGATGCTGATTCAGAGCATACACAGCCTTCTGGAGAACTTTGGCCCAGCCCTGAAAAATATTGTCACCTAGTTGGCATTGTAATTGTGACTTCAAAAGGCCATTTCACCATTCTCTCAATCTAGCTGCTTCAGGATGATGGGGAACATGGTAGGACCAGTGAATTCCATGAGCATGAGTCTACGCCACATTTGTTTAGCCATAAAGTGAGTGCCTTGGTCAGAGACAACGCTGTGTGGAATACCGTGACAGTGGATAAACCTTCCATGAGTCCACGGATGGTAGTCTTGGCAGAAACATTGCTTGCAGGATATGCAAACACATATCCAGAGTAAGTGTTTATTCTGATGAGGACAAACAGCTGCCCTTTCCATGATGGAAGAGGTCCAGTATAATCAACCTGCCACCAAGTAGCTGGCTGAACACCCCAAGGAATTGTGCCATATCGAGGACTTGGTGTTGGTTTCTGCTGCTGGCAAATTGGGCATTTAGTAGTAGCCGTAGCCAGGTCAGCTTTAGAGAGTGGAAATCCATGTTGCTGAGCCCATGTGTAACCTCCGTTCCTACTACCATGGCCACTTTGTTCATGGGCCCACTGGGTGATGACAGGGGTGGCTTGGGAAAGAGGCTGAGTGGTGTCCACAGAATGAGTCATTCTATCCACTTGATTATTAAAATCCTCCTCTGCTGAACTCACCCTTTGGTGACCACTCACATGAGATACAAATGTCTTCAGTTGTTGACCACTCAAAGAGGTCCATCCACATACCTCTTCCCCAAATTTATTTGTCACCAATTATCCAATTATGCTTCTTCCAAGTTCCTGGACTTCCAGCCAAACCACTGAATACAGCCCATGAATCAGTATATAATCACACATCTGGCCATTTCTCCTTCCAAGCAAAGTGCACAACTAGGTACACTGCTCTAAGTTCTGCCCACTGGGAAGATTTCTCTTCACTGCTGTCCTTCAGGAATATCCTAGAAAGGGGCTGTAATGCTGTAGCTGTCCACTTTCAGGTGGTGCCTGTATCATACAGAATCATCTGTAAACCAGGCCCTTGGCTTCTCTTCCTCTGTCATCTGATCATAAGGAATTCCTCATGAGGCCATTGGTGCAGGCTAGGGGAAGGAAGGCAGGGTGACAGGAATGGGGACCATGGGCATTTGAACTGCTTCCTCATGTAACTTACTTATGCCCTCTGGACCTGCTCCAGCCTGATCACACATATACCACTTCCATCTGATGCTGGAATGCTGCTGTGCATACCCCACTTCATGGCTAGATGGGTCAGAAAGCGCCCAGTTTATGATAGGCAGTTTAGGTTGTATGGTGACTTGTTGACCCATAGTCAAACATTCACTATCTACCAAAGCCCAGTAACAGGCCAAGAGTCATCTCTTAAAAGGAGAGTAGTTATCTGCAGAAGATGGTAGGGCTTTGCTCCAAAATAGTAGAAGCCTCTACTGTGACTCACCTATGAAGGCCTTCCAAGGCTCCAAACAGCATCCCTATCTACTGCTGACACTTCAAGCTCCATTGGATCTGCTGGGTCATATGGTCCAGTGACAGAGCAGCTTTTCCAGCAGCCTGGCCCTGTTGCAGAGCCTTCTTTTGTTCTTGACCCCACTCAAGCCTTTCCAGTCACTCAATAAATGGGCCAGAGTAACATACCCAAATGAAGAATGTGTTGCCTCCAAAATCCAAATCAGCCCACTAGGCATTATTCCTCTTTCTTGATTGTAGGAGGGGCCAAATGCAACAACTTATCCTTCACCCTAGAAGGAATATCTCATCAGGCCCCACACCACTGAACCCCCAGAAATTCTACTGAGTTAGAAGGCCCCTGAATTTTAGCTGGATTTATTTCCCATGTCCTGGCATGCAAATCTCTCACCAATAAGTCCAATGTGTTTACTACTTTTTGCTCATTGGATCCAATCAGTATAATGTCATCAATATAATGGAACAGTGTGGTAACTTGGAGAAGCAAAAGGCAATCAATATCTCTCTGAATAAGATTATGACACAAAGCTGGAGAGTTGATAGACCCCTGAGGTAGGACAGTGAAGATATATTGTTGGTCTTGCAAGCTGAAGGAAAATTGCTTCTGATGGGCCTTATGGACAGGAATGAATAAAAAGATATTTGCCAAATCAATGGCTGCATACCAGGTACCAGGAGAGGTGTTAATTTGCTCAAGCAATAAAATTACCTCTGGTACAGTAGCTGCAATTAGAGTCACCACTTAGTTAAGCTTAGGGTAATCCACTGTCATTCTCCAAGATTCATCTCTCTTCCACACAGGTCAAATGGGAGAGTTGAATGGGAATGTGGTGAGACTTATCTTTCAAGTCTTTGATGGTGGTGCTAATCTCTGCAATCCCTTCAGGGGTGCAATATTGTTTTTGACTTACTATTATTCTAGGTACAGGCAGCTCTAATGGCTTCCATTTGGCCTTTTCCACCATAACAACCCTCACCCTACCAGTCAGGGAGCCAATCCAATGTGGGGGTTCTACCAGCTGCTGCTAAGTGTGTCTATGCCAATTATGCATTCTGGCAGTGGGGAAATGACTACAGGATGAGTTCAAGTACCCACTGGATCCACTGTCAGTCAAACCTGAGCTAAAACTCCATTAATTACCTGACCTCCATAAGCCCTTACTGGAGGACCAAAATAGGGATGTGTCCTCATTCAAATCTGAACTAGAATTGTATCTCCCAGAATTCCCACATGCTGTGGGAGGGACCTAGAGGGAGGTAATTGAATCATGGGAGCAGGTCTTTCCTGTGCTAGTCTAGTGATAGTGAATAAGTCTCCTGAGATATGATGGGTTTATCAGGAGTTTCTGCTTTTGCTTCTTCCCCATTTTCTCTTGCTGCTGTGATGTAAGAAGTACCTTTCACCTCCTGCCATGATTCTTAGACCTCCCCAGCCATGTGGAACTATAAGTCCAATTAAACCTCTTTTTCTTCCCAGTCTCGGTTTTGTCTTTATCAGCAGTGTGAAAATGAACTAATGCAGTAAATTGGTACCAGTAGAGTGGGGAGTTGCTGAAAACATACCCAAAAATGTGAAAGGCAGTTACCCAGTTTGAACAGTTGGAACAGTGTGCAGGGGTCAGAAGAAGGCAGGAAAATGTGGGCAAGTTTGGAACCTCCTAGAGACTTGTTGAGTGGCTTTGACAAAAATGCTGACAGTGATATGAACAATAAGTTCCAGACTGAGGTGGTCTCAGATGGAGATGAGGAACTTTTTGTGAACTGGAGCAAAGGTGACTCTTGCTATGTTTTGGCAAAGAGACTGGCAGCATTTTTCCCCTGCCCTAGAACTTTGTTGAACTTTTAATTTGAGAGAGATGATTTAGGGTATCTAGCAGAAGAAATTTCTAAGCAACAAAGCATTCAAAATGTGATGGGTGCTGTTAAAAGCATTCCATTTTAAAAGGGAAGCAGAACATAAAAGTTCAGAAAATTTGCAGCCTGATGATGCAGTAGAAATGAAAAACCCATTTTTTTAAGGAGAAATTCAAGACAGCTGCAGAAATTTGCACAAGTAACAAGGAGCCTAATGTTAATCCCCAAGACCATGGGGGAAAATATCTACAGGCCATGTCAGAGACCTTCATGGCAGCCTCTCCCATCACAGGCCAGAGGCCCAGGAAGAAAAAGTTGTTTTGTGGGCTGGGCCCAGGGTCCCCATGCTGTGTGCTCCCTAGGAACTTGGTGCCATGTGTCTCCACTGCCATGGCTGAAATGGGCCAACATAGAGCTTGGACTATAACTACAGAGGGTGGAAAACCCAAGGCTTGGCAGCTTCCACATATTGTTGAGCCTGTGAGTGCACAGAAGCCAAGAATTGGGGTTTGAGAACCTCAGATTTCAGAAGATGTATAGAAAGTTTTCTGCAGGGGTGGGTCCCTCATAGAGATGGGAATGCAGAAGGGAAATGTGGGGCTGGAACCCTGACACAGAGTCCCTACTGGGGCATTGCCTAGTTAAGCTGTGAGAAGAGGGCCACCATCCTCCAGACCCCAGAAATGTAGATCCACCAACAGCTTGCACTGTGTGCCTGGAAAAGCCACCGACACTCAATACCAGCTCATGAAAGCAGCCAGGAGGGAGGCTATACCCTGCAAAGCTACAGGGTCAAAGCTGCCCTACACCATGGGAACCCACTTCTTCCATCAGCTTGACCTGGATGTGAGACCTGGAGTCAAAGGAGATTATTTTGGAGCTTTTAAATTTGGCTGCCCTGCTGGATTTTGGACTTGCATGGGCCCTTTAACACTTTGTTTTGGCCAATTTCTCCCTTTTGGAATGGCTGTTTTTACCCAATACATGTACTCCTACTGTACCTAGGAAGTAACTAACTTTTTATTTTAAAGGCTCATAGGCGAAGGAACTTTTGGGTTGCTGCTGAAATGAGTTAAGCCTTTGGAGACCTGTTGGGAAGACACGATTGGTTTTGAAATGTGAGGACATAAGATTGGAGGGGCCAGGGGCAGAATAATATTGTTTGGCTGTGTCTCCATTCACATATGAACTTGAATTGTATCTTCCAGAATTCTTATGTGTTGTGGAAGGGACCCAGGGGAAGTAAGCATGCTATTCTCATGATAGGGAATAAGTCTCACAAGACCTGATGGGTTTATCATAGGTTTCTGCTTTTGCTTCTACTTCATTTTCTCTTGCTGCCACGATGCAAGAAGTGCCCTTTGTCCCCAGCCATGATTCTGAGGCCTCTCCAGCCATGTGGAACTGTAAGTCCAATTAAACTTTCTTCCCCCCGGTCTCAAGTATGTCTTTATCAGCAATGTGAAAACAGACTAATACAATAGAATGAAGTATAACAGATTTGCTGTGGCTTAAGACTAGCTTCACAAATCCTTTTTCCAATTAATTAAAATATTGCAGAGTAGATAAATAGTGATTTTTACCATTCAACCAGTTTGCACACAGAGAGAGAGGGAGAAGAAACTATTGCCTGAGGCAGGATGGGGAAGGTGAGATGCTCAGAGATGCCAGAGAAAGACCCACACATTACAGGTACAATAAAAAGTTCAGGTGGCTGCTTGTTGATAGTGAAGGGATTTCTTCCAGCAGCCCCGTCAGCATTCAAGTTTCCCCTTTTTGATGAGGAAAAAGCTCCCTACATCCCATGATCCTGTACATGCCTAATTCTGACCCCTGCAGCTGTCAGCAAAGAGTGCAAGGCAGATTTGTTCAAAGAGAGTATCAATTTAATTAAGTCCCAACTATTTATCTTTGTTTTTATTGCATTTGCTTTTGGGTTCTTGATCATGCTTTTGGGTTCAAATGTCATGTTCTTCTAGACATTTACCTAAGCCAATGTCTAGAAGGAGTTTTCCAATGTTATCTTCTAGAATTTTTATAGTTTCAGGTCTTAGATTAAGTGCTTAATCCATCTTGAGTTAATTTTTATATAAGGTGAGAGATGATCCAGTTTCATTCTCCTACATGTGGTTAGTCAATTATCCCAGCCATTTGTTGAAAAGGGTGTCCTTTCCCACTTATGTTTTTGTTTGCTTTGTCAAAGATCAGTTGGATATACATATTTGGGTTTATTTCTGGATTCTCTATTCTGTTCCATTGATCTATGTGCCTATTTTTATACCAGTGCCATGCTGTTTTGGTGACTATGGCCTTATAGTATAGTTTGAAATCAGGTGATGTGATGCCTCCAGATTTGTTTTTTTTCCTGAGTCTTGCTTTGGCTATGTGGGCTTTCTTTTGGTTCCATATGAAGTTTAGAATTGTTTTTCTAATTCTGTGAAGAATGGTGGTGGTATTTTGATGGGAATTACATTGAATTTGTAGCTTGCTTTTGGTGGTATGGTCATTTTCACAATATAGATTCTACCATCCATGAGCATAGGATGTGTTTCTATTTGTTTGTGTTATCTATAATTTCTTTCAGCAGTGTTTTATAGTTTTCTTTGTAGAGGTCTTTTGCCTCCTTGGTTAGGTATATTCCTAAGTATTTTATTTTTATTTATTTATTTTTTGGCAGCTATTGTAAAAGGGGTTGAGTTCTTAATTTGATTCTCCACTTTGATTCTCCATTTGGTCACTGTTGGTATATAGAAGAGCTACTGATTTTTGTACATGAATCTTGTATCCAAAGACTGCTGAATTATTTTATCAGTTCTAGGAGCTTTCTGGAGGAGTCTTGAAGGTTTTTGTTGTAAATGATCATATCATCAGCAAACAGTGACAGTTTGACTTCCTCTTTACTGATTTGGATGCCCTGTATTTTTTTCTTTTGTCTGATTGTTCAGGCTAGAACTTGCAGTACTATACTGAAGAGGAGTGGTGAGAGTGGGCATCATTGTCTTTTTCCTGTTCTCAGAGGAATGCTTTCGACTTTTTCCCATTCAGTAATATATTGGTTGTGGGTTTGTTATAGATGGATTTTATTACATTGAGTTATGTCCCTTGTATGCTTATTTTGCTGTCAGTTATAATCATAAAGTGATGCTGGATATTGTCTGGTTTTTTTTTCTGCATCTATTAAGATAATCATGTGATTGTTGTTTTTAATTATGCTTATGTGGTGTATCACATTTATTGACTTGCATATGTTAAACCATCCCTGCGTCCCTGGTATGAAACCCACTTGATCATAGTGAATCATCTTTTTGATATGTTGTTGAATTCGGTTAGCTAGTGTTTTGTTAAGGATTTTGGCATCTATGTTCATCGGGGATGTTGGTCTGTACTTTTTTTTTTTGGTTATGGCCTTTTTTGGTTTTAGTAGAGGAACAGTCAGGAGAGTAAACAGACAACCCACAGAGTTGGAGAAAATCTTCACAATCTGTACACCCGACAAAGGACTGATACCTAGAATCTACAAAAAACTCAAACAAATTAGCAAAAACAACAACAACAACAATCCCATCAAAAAGTGGGCTAAAGACAGTTCTCAAAAGAAAATATACAAATGTCCAAAAAACATATAAACAGTGCTCAACATGACTGATGATCAGGGAAATGCAAATCAAAACCACAATGTGATATCATCTTACTCCTGCAAGATGGTCATAATCAAAAAATCAAAAAACAGTAGATGTTGGCGTAAATATGGTGATCAGGGAACATTTCTACACTGCTGTTGGTAATACAAACTATTACAGCCACTATGGAAAACAGTGTGGAGATTCCTTAAGGAACTAAAAGTAGAACTACCATTTGATCCAGCATTCCCTCTGCTGTGTATCTACCCAGAGGAAAAGAACTCATTATACAAAAATGATACTTGCACACACATCTTTATAGCAGCACAATTTGCAATTGCTAAACTGTGGAACCCACTCATAAAAGGAATGAATTAATGGCATTTACAGAAACCTGGATGATTTTGGAGACTATTATTCTAATTTAAGTAACTTGGGAATGGAAAGCCATACATCCTATGTTCTCACTGATAAGTAAGCAATGAGTACTTAAAGGCATAAAAATGAGTCAATGGACTTTGGGGACTTGGGCAAAAGAGTGGATGGGGCAAGGGATAAAAGACTACAAATATGGTGCAGTGTATACTCCTTGGGGATGGGTGCACCAAAATCTGAGATCACCACTAAAGAACTTATTCACATAACCAAACATCACCTGAACCCCAATAACGTATGTAAAAAAATAGAGAATAGCAATTAATATCCCATAGTTCTTAGCCAAAAGGGACTTTACCCAAGAGTGACTTTACAGAGAGGGACTTCTAACCCCCTAAATCTTAGAAGGATCTCTAACCCTCCTAAGTTGGGCCTCTAACCAAAGGTTGGTCAAGCGTCCTTGCCTTTTATTAAGAAAGTCCTCTAACCCACACTGTCTTAGGAGAGACTCTAACTCTCCTAAGTTGGGCCTCTAACCCAATCCCATCCTTTACCCAGATATATGCACCCCTCTTACCCAAAGCTGTTGTGGTCTATTTCCTTTGGGTTGGGAGATCACCTCAGTATTGTCCCTTCAGGATTCACCAGAAAGATGTTACCAGACTCCACCACTTACCCAAAGTTAGCCTTTGGTTGGGGGTTTCCTTAGTATTGTGTCTTCTGTGGTTGCCAGAAAGATGTTACAGAAAGGAATCCCAATTCACATCCCAAGAGAGTGTTCTTGGATCTCATGCAAGAAAAAAATACAGGGTAAGTACATAGAAAAAAGCAAAAACAAGTTCATTAGGAAAGTAAAGGAATTAAAAAAGGGCTACTCCATAGGCAGAGCAGTTTCAAGGACTGCTGGTTGCCCATTTTTATGGTTGTTTCTTGATGATATGCTAAACAAGGGATAAATCATACATGCCTCCCCTTTTGAGACCACATAGGTTAACTTTCTGATGTTGCCATGGCTTTTGTAAACTGTCATGGCGCTGGTGGTACTGTAGCAGTAAGGAGACGATCAGAGGTCACTCTCATGGACATCTTGGTTTCGGTAGGTTTTAGCTGGCTTCTTTATTGCAACCTATTTTATCAGCAAGGTCTTTATGACCTGTATTTTGTGCTGACCTCCTATCTCATCCTATAACTTAGAATGCCTTAACTGTCTGGGAATGCAGCCCAGTAGGTCGCAGCCTTATTTTACCCAGCTCTTATTCAAGATGGAGTTGCTCTGGTTCAAACACTTCTGACAATTAGATTGTGCCCATCCAGATTAAGGGTGGGTCTGCCTCTCTCAGTCCATTGAATCAACTATTAATCTTCTTTGCCAATACCCTTAGAGATACACCCAGGAACAATACTTTGTATCCTTCAATCCAGTGAAGTTGACACTCAATATTAACCATCACAATGTCATTTACCAAAGCCTGCCATAGACTATATGTTTTACTTGCCAATTTCTCATCTTTATTATAATTCATCAAGTTAGACATTGTTATTCTTACTTTACAGGTGGAGACTCAGATGTAAATTAATTCAATATTATGTAGCATTTAAGTGGCAAAGCCAGGATTCAAGACAAGGTAGTGCTCTTCTCATCTCATTGAACTACTTGTCTGTTAAAAAAGAAAAGCAAATGGAAAACATTTTAGAGCCAGACTTTTGTGCTCAGGACTCTTAGGATTTTTTTTAAGGACTTTAAAGTAGAAAACAAAGTAGAAAACACACTATCTTGTACCTGTAAGCATTTCATTTTTCAACTTTGACCCTACTCAAAGGAGCTTAAAATTTAATATGAGACATTATGAGAATATGTGTCGCAGATAATAGACAGTAATGGGATAAATGGCAATTTACACTATAATTCTGGATGCATCAGAGTGGTGAAGATTATAGAAATAATCTCTGGAATAGTGGCATAGTGTTAATTAGGGATGTTTTTGTTGAAGAATTGAGTTACAAAAGATCCAAAAGATTATAGGAGATGGAAAGTCTGAAAGAGAAAGCTAGATGACTTGTTTCATTGAAGCAGGGAAATAAATAATGAGTAAGAGAAATGGGATGTAAGACAGATAAGTTTTTGTTTGTTTGTTTGAGACAGAGTCTTGCCCTGTTGCCCAGGTTGGAGTGCAATGGTGCGACCTCAGCTCACTGCAACCTCCACCTCCTGGGTTCAAATGACTCCCCTGCCTCAGCCTCCCAAGTAGCTGGAATTACAGGTGCCCGCCACCACGCCCAGCTAATTTTTGTATTTTTAGTAGAGCCAGGGTTTTTGCCATGTTGGCCAGGCTGGTCTTGAACTCCTGACCTCGTGATCCACCCACCTCAGCCTCCCAAACTGCTGGGATTGCAGCCATGAGCCACCATGCCTGGCCGACATATAAGTTTTAAAAGCTAATTGGACCCAGCCAGGGCAACTGGCAAGAACATGAAATAAACGACAACCAGATTGAAAAGAATAAAATGCTTGTGAATAAATTTAACAAAATAATTATAAGACATACAACTTGAAAACTAAAAACATTGTTGAAAGAAATTTAAGAAGATGTAAACAAATAGAAAGGCATCCTATGTTTGTGGATCAGAACACAATATTGTTAAGATAGCAGTGCTCCTGAAATTGATCTACAAACTCAATGCAAAAGTCAGCTGGCTTCTTCGTAGAAATGAACAAGCTGATCCTAAAATTTATGTAGAAATTCAAGTCACCCAGAATAACCAAGACAATCTTAATAGAGGGAAAAGGTGGAAGGTTCCCATTAATTGATTTCAAAACTTACTACATAGCTACAGTAATCGAGATAGTGTGGTACTGGTGTAAAGATGACATAGATAAATGGAATAGAACTGAGAGTTCAGAAATAATCCCTCACAGTTACTGTCAATTGATTTTTGACAAGGTGTCAAGACCATTCAATGAGGAAAAAATAATCTTTCCACAAGCAGCGCTGGAACAGCCGGTTGCAGACCGCATGACTCTCTACTGTCTCCTCTTGGCCAAGCCTCACATCTGCCTTGTGCCTGGAGGCATCTGGCTTTTCCCGGTCACAGACCGCATGACTCTCTACTGCCTTCCTCTTGGCCAAGCCTCACACCTGCCTTATGCCTGGAGGCATCTGGCTTTTCAGCTTTGAGCTAGTCCAACCAGCCACTCAATACTTGAAATCTTTCTGTCATTTCTCTGCTAAAGCATTTTAGCATGTTCTCGATCATGTCATACAGCAGGGATCTCCCTTGTGTCGAGCACCAATACTTAAAGTAGTAGTTTTATTACACAAATAATTTTAAAAATATGTGATCATTTTTATTTTTCATACAAATTGCAGGATGATGCTATTATTTAGAAGGTAGATCTGGACAGAGATGCTAGGTATCCTGTGATTAATGCAATAGTTTTACCCAATAGGTAATTATGCTGCATGATTTTCAAATATTCTATAAACATTCATGTAGGTGGGGGAAAGGTTACAATTATCTGAGAGTCTAAAAAATAATTTAAATAACAACGAAATTTTTTTTCTTCATGGGTATAAACTAAAACTTTCAGCAATGCAGTATTGTTTAAATCAAAGGAATGTTGCACGGTGTTTTCTGAGACTTGTTTACTATTTCAGAAAATCATATTAGCAAAACAATGCCCCTCATTATAATCAAGTCACCAGTATAACCTACCAGTGCTAGTTGGCACATATAGCTGCCACATACAGACAGATAATAAAGGAAACCTAAGACTCTTAATAGACTTAGAAATAATATTATCAAATTAGTGGGGATATACAAGATGCTGGGATCTAATTGAATTTTATTAATAAAGATTTATTTTTATATTTCATATTCTTGTCATTACATATACTTTTCAGTTTTTATGGATAACAATAATGAGAAATCTAGATTATATAAGTTATATATGGAAATTATTCATTTTGAGGGTTGCCTTTTTTCCCCAGTATTGACATAAATTCCATCTCTGTCACAATGTTCCTGTGGTTTCTTGTATTACTACTTATTTTTGCAATACAACCTCCCTCCCATATAGATTATCAAAACATATGGTCTTCTGGGTCTTTCTAAGTGCCAGAGACTGATTGTGAGCCTCGACATGTGGAGGAATTTTAAGGCAGGAGATATGTTTTCAGAGATACTTCGTCACTGTCTCATCATAATATTGGGAATTATTTTGACACTGCACTTATAAATAAGGCCCAACTCATTTGTGCTACTATCGTACTTCATCATTTTCTCTGTTTCCAAAGTCTGTAATTTGTCTTGGCATGTTATCCTTATTTCAATTAAGATTATTTCTTTTTTTTCTTATGGACAAATAATTCTATTCTGTTAGGACTTATTTTTATTTAGTTACCACCTAGATATCTACTCTTTCATCTTCCTGAACTTCTTTATTGAGGGATATTGGTGTTAACTCTCTTAAATCCAGATGTATTCATTATAAATAGGTGCAAGCATGTGTCTGTATCATCAGTTCTCCTGAGATAGCTTTGTCTGAGCATTTACATATTGAAATACATATTATTATAAATTACTCTTTTTTTATTCCAATAACAGTGCCATGCTGAACCATAGTGGAGCTGAAGCTTCTTTGCACTAGTTATTATCAGCCTCTGGACTGAAATGAAGGAGTGCAAGCATTCATGAGCTCTGTCCGTGTTTTATTCTCTGAGGTCTGGCCTAGCTTGGCACCCAGGAGAGTCTATCCCTTTATTTTCTCTTCTGCATAGTAAGATTTCCAATTCCTTAAATCATTGGTTTATATGATAGAGTTTCAATATAGAATACTTTTAATTCTATCTCTACAATGGTTTTGGAATCAAGCTCTTAATATTCCTTGATATTATCCATAAGTTTAATTTGAGTGATTTCAATAACTTGAGTTATTTCTGTAACATCCTAATTGATGTTTTCACCTTCTGCTTCTTCTCTTTCCGATTCTTCTTCCACTAAATTCAGGTTAACCCTTGAAATGCATATGTGGTCATGTAACCCTTCCTGCCCAAAGACCTGTAATATACATAAACTCAAATTCCTTATCCTTTTATTCATGACTTTCTTAAACCTGATTTTAAATAACTTTCTCAATATCATTTCCTTTGAGCTTTGTGTACGCCATTAGGCTATATGGGTAGTGTGCAGCAACTTAATCACATTCACTGATTTCAATTCTTTACAACTTTGTTTAAGCAATTCCTTTTACTTGGAAGGACTTCTGCCTTTCTGTGGGAATCTGGCATCCTTTAAATACACACTCAGTTATGGCTTCTTTCCTGAATTTTTGCCTAATTTTCAATCTGATTGATGTCTCCCACCTCTGAATTCTGAAGCCCCCTTTTACTTTTCTTATAGCACTTAAATGATATCACGTATAT